>JARKIC010002690.1:0-51765 GCA_029378375.1 Mycena olivaceomarginata | reverse complement strand
TGATTGCAGAGCCCTAAAAACCGCCTCAATGGGATAAATTATTCTTGCTCTGACTTCACCGTTTCTGAGCAAACCAAACTTGGGCTAGAGAGTCTGGGAGCAGAAGAACTCAAACTGCGACAGGGTGAAGCAAATGATGTTCTTCGTAGCCTGCATGAGAACATCCAACACAGCCAGGCACTCGGACGACACAAAAATGCTCGCAGTAATGTGGTTCATGGTCAGGAGAAGGGCACACGTGCAGTGCAAAGAATCAAGGATGTCCAAACTAAAATCCAAAGTTATGGACACAAGTATTGGCAGGCTTGTACTGCAATGATCGCACTTGGATGCAACCCACAAGACCCTAAGTTTGGGTTTCCAGAGTTGAGGGATGAAGATCTTTACACCAAAAATGTAGATCAGCCACACAATCTGGGTGGTGGAGGGAAGGTTGAAGGTTGGATTTGGTGACAGGGCTATCATGAAAATATGTCTGAAGCAGAAGAAGCTGAATATGTCCTAGATTGTGAGTCAGGTTGTCTCATGGATTGTTTCAGAACTTATTATTATACAGCAGCAGGAGTACAATGGCACTGTGCTCATGCGGATATGGAAGGATGGCAAGAAGAAGTTGAAATCCTTGCACAAGAGTTTCACCGTGCAATTCAAGGATTCAACAAAATGGAGACTGTCTGGACTGCTCTTGCTCATGACCATCGGGAAGATCCAGGAAAGAAGACTTATGCATTGAAGAAGGCGAACATGTATCAGGAGATGGGGAAAGATACACAGGAGAAATTTGCAAAAGTAGGGGGCACTTGGCCCAGAGCTGGAATTGGTCTTGCCCAACACATCAAATCTGAGCACCCGGATCAGAAGATTGATTGGGATGCTAGCATAGCTGAGGAAAACTGAATTTAATCAACTATTCCAATTGCTGTATTCCATTTATTCTTGTGAGAAGAACAATCAAGCACCACCCAAGCTATGGATCTGAAATTTTGGTTCCACTACAGAACAATTGACAGCCTAAAAATGGTTTGAACTGACCTTGGTTCCACTACAGAACAGCAGACAACCTGCAAATGGTTTAAACTGGTTCAAACCACCACTGTTGGACCTACAAATGGTTCAAAACCACCATGGTTTGAACCGGTTTAAAACCACCACAGTTGGACCTACAAATGGTTTAAACCATCACAGTTTAAACTGGTTTAAACCACTACAGTTGGACCTACAAATGGTTTAAACCATCACGGTTTAAACCGGTTTAAGCCACTACAGTTGGACCTACAAATGGTTTAAACCACCACAGTTTAAACCAGTTTAAACTACCATGGCTTACCCTGTTTTCTATATGGCTTCCAAAGGGTGGTTTGAACCAGAATGGTTTAAACCAGGCTATCGTTGGAGACGATGTGGTTTAAACTCAAACCACCCCACGGTACTCGTAGTCGCGGTCCAGCAGATCCTGGAAGCTCTGACGGTCTTCTTAGGGAAAGACCGCCGCTCGAGCTTCTCGCTGGATCCTGACTTCAGCCTACTGGGGCTACTGGAACGCAGCGCTCTTGAAGTCGAACTGCAATTCACGTTTTCGTGCCTACAGCGGTGCCTGTTCAACGGGAACAAGCACATCCTCACCTATTTCCAACAAATCCGTCACACGCTCACCGACGAGGATTGGAGCGACATTGTCAGCCCTGCGGATTCGACGTTGCCTGAAGTGCGACACGAGTTCGGAAAACAGCACCCCACGGACGAGATGTACCGGCTATTGCTACGACCCGACTATGCTCTGAGAACTGCGATGATCGACGACGCAGCTCGGACCAGTAGGATTTGAAGGCTAGGGGAGGAGCTGCGGGAACGCTACTACTGCCCTCGCAACTCTATACCGACTATCAAGGAAGGTGCAGCGAAGGAGCAAACTGCCGGCGTGAGCGCATCTCAGGATGCGGCTCTGTCTTCAGAATTGGTGCCTCTGGGCGTGTGGTTCGTCTCTCCTCCGCCTTCCACGGTATCCCTATCGGCTGTCCATTGTCTCCCGGGACAGGGATTTATCCCGGACACTCGCTCAGCCACCTCTATCATTGGGGGGCCATCGGTGATGCGAGTCCCCGTCCACTCTTCCCAGGAACAAGGCAGCTGGACGAGCTATCAATTCCGGCGCTCTGGGGGGCAAGCCGGCGCGGGGAGTACCAAGGAACCTCCAGCGAACGAACCTTCCTTAGGAAACATCCCTCCGGGCTGGGTGCGTCGACTCGGCGCTGTTCAGGCCGTACCTCCCCCTCGCGGCGCAATACGAGCGCGCCTCTACCTCCGCCCCGCTCGCATTCACCTGCGCCCCCGGCTCCCTGCCGCCCTCGCCCGACTCCGACCCCGACTCGTCCGAGTGCCCCTGCTCGTCCGACGCCTCGCACCCCTCGCCCTCGCCCTCCTCCTTCTCCGCCACCAGCTCCCTCTCGCACTCCTCCCACTACTCCAGCTCCGACCGCCCGTACTCGTTCATCCCCGCCTCCACCACGGCGGAGCTCAACACCGAGGGCGTATACGAGGACGCGGACCCCGTTCGCGAAGGGCGCGGTAAGGATGGTGCATCGGAGCTGTGAGGCGCTGCGGAGCACGTATTCGTATCACTCCACCAACAACTACTCCAGCTACGCCGCGAGCCCCCGGGTACGCCGCACGGGGCGCGGCCGGCGCGTCCCCATCGCGCCGCTCATCCGCGCGCGGGCGAGGGAGCTGGACGTCGAGTTGAGAGAGCTGAGCGGGGAGGCCGAGGTCGACGGGGTCGGGTTCGTGCCGACGCAGTTCGGTGGAAAGAACGAGGAGCATGAAATCGACGACTCGGGCATCTTCCTCGCCGAAGAGTTCATCCCCGCGCGCAGCTCCACTCCGCCTCCCCCGTCCCCGTCCGCCGCGTCGTCGAAGCTCACACGTGCCCCCACCGCCCGAACGTACCCCATCGCCGCCCGCGCACGCGCAAGGGTGCGCCCGGGCTTGCCCTTCCCTTTGAGCCGCTCGTTGTCGGCGTCTGCGTCTGCGGCTGGAGCGGCGATGCAGGGGGACTACGGGCGTTGACTCCCCATCCCACTCCCGCCCTCGCTGCATTCGCACTCTACTCCCCTTGCTCCTCCCCGCCCCGCATGCTACCTAAAATCGCAACTGCTGAACGCTAACCCCACTCGCTAGATCGCCGAACTAGTTATCTTGTACATACGATCCTTCTTGCCCCAACCCAACTGTAACCGTAGACTTTCGTTCTTGTACGCTCCTTCCTTGCCTTGCCTTGCTCGACGCTCTTTGGAATCGTTCGCTTGTACCCACATACACTGCCGGATCATTCGTATTTTATAGAATAATGTTAATACTAGTGTATTTACCCTTGAACTTAGAACTTTGAACTTGAACTTGAACTCGATGTTGTTCGATGTTGTTCCGAATCGAGCCCTGCCTGGCCCACCTTTGCATGCCAACTCTTCCGCGTCGCCCTCGAAATCCCAATGACGAGGACAAAACCAAAAAACAAATGAGAAAAATCTTCGATCGCTGGGCGATGCACCGGCGGGGAGTCGAACCCCATCCACCGTTCAATTTTTGAGAAACGCTGTACTGATTCGGTGGGTGTACCGTACACAACCGGCGCTTGCTGCATGTATTCTTGACCCTGTATGACGAGGTGTAAGGGATACGGTAATATCAACCAAAAAATAAATGAACAAAGATGATCAAGCCAGAGTCCATGCACCGGTTGGGGGTCGATTTACCCCGTTCACCACTCAAGTTGTATTATGTGAGTTTTGTAGTTGATCTGGTGGGTGTACCGTACACGACCGGTGCGTTCTATGCTTATTCTTGACCCTGTATGACGCGGGGTAAGGAATTCAGTGCCCAAGAAATTCCAACCAAAAGACAAAGAAAAAGATGTGGAGCTGCATGCACCGGCGGGGAGTCGAACCCCGTCCACCACTGAATTTGAGACACAATGGCTACATGCGTATGGTGGGTGTACCGTACACGACCGGTGCGTTCTACACTTTTCTCGATCCACCCGTTGTGAAAGCGACCGGCGCGGTCCGCGTATACGTATATTGTTGACCCCGTACAAGGAGGCGTAGGTGCGCATGCAAGAATGAGTCTCAGCCATAAAACAAGGAAAGAAGATAATGCACCGGCGGGGAGTCGAACCCCGTCCACCGTTCAATTTTGCGGCAATTGTGGTAAGGTACCGATTCGGTGGGTGTACCGTACACGACCGGTGCGTTCGAATTCTACACCCACTCTCGACCCGTTAGAATGGAGTTTCTTCTGGATTTTATTTGCGAGTACTCTCAACTGAAAAAAAAACTTGTCGGCACCATCCGTATATGCACTGGTGGGGAGTCGAACCCCGTCCACCGTTCGATTCTGCGGAGGTCCACTGATTCGGTGGGTGTACCGTACACAACCGGCGCTTGCTGCATGTATTCTTGACCCTGTATCTCGAGGCGTAAGGAATGGGTAATATTAGCCGAAAAACAAAGGAACAAAGATGATCCAGCTACATCCGTCCACCAATCAACTTATTGTATGCGAATCGAATTGATATCAATTGATCTGGTGGGTGTACCGTACACGACCGGCGCGTTCCACGTATACGTATATTCTTGACCCTGTAAAAAGAGAGGTAGGTGCGCACGAATGACTCTCAACCAAAAAACCAAAGGAGACAGACAACGCACCGGCGGGAGTCGAACCCCGTCCACCATTGAATTCGGGAGGTCATGGATGTACATGCTTTGGTGGGTGTACCGTACACGACCGGTGCGTTCTATACCTGCTCTCGACCCATTAGACGTATGAAGTTTCTTCTGGATTTTATTTGTGAGTAAAAAAGAACTTTTCGACACCATGTATGCACCAGTGGGGAGTCGAACCCCATTCATCATAAACCAAATTGCAGCAATCACTATTGATTCGATGGGTGTAACTGCACACAACCGGTGTGTTCTCGGCTCCTTGGGCTTGGAGGACTCCATCTCCTCCTCGGTCGCCTTGCCAGCACTAGTCTTTCCCAACGCCTTTGGCGCCGTACGATGTCCGACAAGAGGGAGAAGATGGGGATCATCTGCGAGTCCCGGATGAGTTTGAATGTGCACTTTGATTGCTTTCAAAATGTCGGGCTTGTGGAGCTTAGCGGTGTCGATATTCATGGCTTTGGCAATATCCAGGAGTTCAGAGACAAGTTTCTTCTCGAGAGGACGCTCAGAAAGCTGAAGGGAATCGTTGGGAGACGCTGGCATGGCAGGAAGCACAGAAGATGAAGAAAAACTCGTAGCGATAAGGCTCGGTATAAAGCGGGCTTGTTATCGAGCCAATGGCAATAGGGGTGCTCAATTCTTAGGTCGACCTGGTCAGGTCATGTTTTAATTCAAAAATTCAGTTGATCCTTTGATTGCCGAGTCTCGGCGGTGCATCTCCCAATTGGGGGACCCTCAGACTCAAACAGCTTGCATTGCTTGACACTGTTCAACGGGAGATGAAAAAACCTGTATATGCTAGTGAAGAGATATAGAGTACAATTAGTTGGTATAGGAAAAGATTGGAGATCAAAAAGTCAATTATGTTACTATGTAGTTAGAGAAAATCATGAAGGAAACATTAACAAGCTGGAATATTCTCCCTACGGCCGCATGGCGGTTTTAGATCGGTATGGAGGGACATGTCAAGTAATTACTAACACACCGGAGTATGAGGACTCACAATTTTTTCTGTTTAGCACGTGACTCAAGCGTGGCTCGCGTCCACCATTACTTCTCAGAACATCTATGATGTCATAAGGGCTGGGACGCGTGTAGTGCAAGGAGCAGGAGGAGAACTGGGTATACAATGCGTACAAAGCGGACATTCAGTCTATCGACGGCGAGGCATTTATGGCCGAGATCAACGACCAGGAAGAGCGCCGCACCACTGGCAAGGCCAAAGGGCCTGGCAAGGCAGTGAGTTGCTCCCCATCCTTTTGATCTCTTCTTAAACAGCCGTCTTTTCCCTTGTCCTAGTCCAAAGTGTTGAAGGGAAAAGCTGGGAGGGCCGAAACAGTACGCATTCCTTATGCTCGAGTTAGCTGTCTTGATTTCCAGTCCAATGCTTACGCAAAGGCCATGAAGATCGTGGAGAAGACTAACCCAACCGAGGCCGCGCAAGTTGCAGCCGAACCCAACCCTGTTCGTCGCAAACGCCGTCGTGTGAACTCGTTCGTCGAAGCTGGCCCTGATTCACAGGGTACGTTATTCGACCAGCAAGCTCCTTCTGTTAATTAACCATGCCTACGGGCAGGTCTGGCCACTGATCCGCCTATCCGCTCAGCCGCAATCAGGGCTGTTATCAACCAGGCCTCCAGGCTTATCCAGGATGGCCAGGGTCACCTCTCCAACGAAGCCCTTATCCGCCAGGAGTACGAGAATCGCTCCGAGTACAACGTCACCGTTCACCGCCTTGAGCACCACTTGACCATTGCCAAGCTCTTGTACGCCGAGCAGGAACGTCTTGTGGCCCTTATGCAGGAGCGCAAGGTTTCTCCGGTGGCCGAGTTTCCATCGGTGTAGTAGGTGAAGTTTCTCAGCTCTCGACTTCTCTATGTCTGATTATCAAGCCAGTAATGAAGAATTCCTTTCGCTATGGCTCCTCTCAGAAGAAGAGATCGATGCTCTCCCTTCTCCTACCCCTTCCGAGTACGAGGAAGCGTTTTCCACACTCCAATGTCACGGTCTCGTCCCCCAGGGGATCCTTTCACCCGCTGCAGAAGCAGCCGCATATGCTGCGTCTCCTTGATTACTCTCTTTTTGTCCCACCTAAACATGATCCTTCCAAATATACCATTTGCCGTTTGATTAACCCTTGTCTTGGCCGCCTGTCCTATCTGCAGATAGAACTACATCCTTTTTCTCTTCGAGCGATGTGGGTTATCATCACCGTAAACGGAGGCGCCATCCAGATCCTCATTTTCAGGCTCTGGGTCGCTCTCATATTCGTCAGACAGGTCGGCTGGATCCATAGTCTCCCAGTCAGGATTAAGCTTAATCTTGTCGAACTGCATATCCTTGCCTAAGTACTCATCTGGCTTTTCCTTTTTATGGGCCAATTCTTCCAGTGTTTCCTTAGACATATCAATCAGGCTTTCTATCTTATGAGGAAGTTTAATCCTTTTCCGTGCCGCATAAGGTACTACCCTGAACTGCGCAATTTTTCCACGAAACATTGCACCGTTCATTTCGCAACACAGATAAGAACCACCCGAAGTTCGTCGGACCACGACCATTGGTCCCAAGTATCTTGGTTCCAATTTAGAGTTAAGCGATTTTTCAACCGTGGTATTCCTGACTAAGACCAGGTCACCGGGCTTAAAATCGTAATCCTTGATCTGATGTTCGTGAACTCGCTCATACCTGCGTACGGCCGCCAATTTCTCAGCGTCAACCCTGTCTCACATTTCCTCCACATGTTGGATATGCTTAGCCAGTGCCTGAGCCCTTAATCCCACAAGCTCCTCAGTGCTGATTATCTCTCCGGGATACTCAACAAGCCAAGTCGCTTCCTCTATATCTAGAGGTATAGTTGGATGGGCGCCTGTTACCACAAAGTAGGGTGAACACCCTAAACCTCGCCGAACTGTAATCTGGTCCGCCCAAACTACTTGGGGAAGGAACCAGAACCATTTACGGACGTCGCCACTGGTTGCCTTATAAATGGATTGCCTAATATCCCAGTGAACACGTTCAACCGGACCATTAGCCTGGGAATTATAGGCTGATATCCTTATTCCCGTTATTCCATATTTAGTGTTCAGCCAATTCAAGGCAGCCACGAATTGTCCAGCGTTGTCCATGACTATCCACGTAGGACAGCCCCAGCGACATATGATTTCTTCAAGTATAAACCTGCCCAAGGATTCTCCATTGTCTGCCCTTAGTGCCCTAGCCTCTAGCCACCTGGTTAAGGCGTCTCTGGCTGCAACCACCAATTTGTGACCATTAGAGGCCCTGCCCATAATCATTACGTCGACGTGTATCTTTTGAAAGATACTCGGTGTGTAGGTTGCTACAGGCGGGATCCTTAGCAGTTCCCTCTGCCTAGCTTGACACATCTTACAGGTTTTAATATACCAAGATATGTCCCGCTCCATTTCAGGCCACCAGAACCTTAACTCGATCAAAGATTTGGTCGCGAAAAGGCCTTTATGCCCCAAACTGTCATGAGAGGCCTTCATCATAAACATGCGATAGTCCTTGTCCACCACTAGTTTATGCCCCGAGTCTTCTCCCCTACGGTAGAGTTGCCCCTTCTCATCAATGAAAAACTGCCTTGCATAGCTCATGAAGCATGGGTACTGCTTATGTGTATAACCAGTGGGCCGTTTTAATGGGTCCCTTAACCATTTCTTCAAGTCAGTTAATTGTTGATCTTGAAGCTTCCCACTCTCAGTTCGATGATCCTCTGGATAAGGTTCTCGCTTTGCTGGGTTGTACTTGAATTCTAATTCCGGAAGCAACTTCTCCTCCTCTTGAGTCTGGCTCATGAGATATTGCGGAATGATTAAGCCTTCGGCCACATAGGCCTCCTTAATTGTCCGATTAAGCAAAAGCTGCTCCGTATTTTCGAACCCGCATTGCGTCTTAAACTCTGCGAGTGCCTTTGAAAAGCTCTCGCTCCGTTTTACGTGCGCTTCTGGTATCTCCTGCAAATAACCACCACGAGTATCGATTTCTGTTTTAAAGTCCTCGAACTCTAATGGTTGCGGGATTTCCTCATCCCATTCTGCATGATTTTCCGGCGGAGGGTTGTCCTCGTACCCGATACCAGGGTTCTGATATACCGGGTCCCCAGGCTGCCACTTCCGTCGAGAAAGCCCATCAGGTGAGAAGGTTAAACCGCGCACATGCTTTAATTGGAAATGGAACATTAAAATTTGTTCAATCCAGCGATTAATCGTCGCATTGGGCCCCATCCCTGGATTGCTCAGCATGCCCTTGATATACATGGCATCTGTCTCAATGACCAGTCTCCGGCAACCCAGTAACCAATATTGCATGTGCAGAAGTGCCCTTAATAAACCATATAATCCCTCTTTGGTTGGGAGAACCTAGCCTCCCGCTCGTTCAAGGGAATTGAGTCGAATTTTGCGTAGTACTTCTGTTTAGAATCGTCAGGGTCGACCTGGTAGATTTCCAGGCCGACTGCCATCCATGAGGTGTCCACAGCCATTACTATGTCGGAATCCCAATCATAGTTTAGTGGTTTCAAGGCATCGCAGTTTTTCACTGCGTGTTTAACCTTGTCCATGGACTCCTGCTGTTTATCTCCCCACTCGAAATCCGTCGAAGCTCTTAACAGGGTAGTCAAAGGCCTCGCCATGACTGTGTAGTCTTTAATAAACATGCACATGGTACCTACAACTCCTAGGAATTGCCTGACTTCCGAAACGTTTTCCAAGGGTGGCCATCTATCAATAACTCCAATCCTGTCTTCCGAAGGTCTCCTCCCTTCGAAGGAGTACATGTGCCCAACGACTGGAAAGATCTCCATACATAACAAGGCTTTTAGTCCAGATAAAGTCGCCCCGCAATATTTCAACCATTGAACAACCCGGTTAAGGTTGTTAAAATGCTCCCATACAAATCGCCTTATCCCTGGATTCTCTGGAATGACTTCTTGTGAGCCATCTGGCAACAAATATCTACTCCCAGGCACTCTGACAGGAACATCGTCGATGTATGGAATAGTAACGTGCGGAATCTCATCTCTGAGAATAAACATTACATCATCGTGGAATATTGGAACTGAGTTTGTCCAACCCTGGGGAAGCTTAACCAACCACAGGGCACCAAACGGGGTCTGGAAAGTCGTAAAGTCCCTTGAGTTTTCATCAAGGTCCCGGTGATCATATCCAGAGTACAAGTCTAGCACCGCTCCACAAGCTCTGCCTGCGAAGTGATTCACTAGTTCTTCCATTGCCGGTGGTATTCCTGAATGAGCAATAGTCACGGCATTTAAAGGCTCTAGGGCATGAACAAGGCGGACAGATTTCCCATCCTTCTTAATCACGCCAAAGAATTTTGAACAGTAGGATGAATTAGAAGGTTCATAGACACCAGCATCTATTTTATTCTTAATCACCCTGCAGAACTCCTCTAATTGCCCGCGTGGAATGGGTATGCTCCGTTCCACCCAAACCTTATGGTCTATCACCGGTATCTCTACCGGCGGGAAAAAGTCATGTCTAAGGCTTCCCCATTCCGAGTCGTCCCAGGCTAAGGCTATTTCTTGAAGCATCATAAAGTGGTGCATCAATTTTTGCTCCTCAAGCCATAGAAAATCCCCAGCGTGGATCTTATCAATGATCTGCTTCCTTTCAACCGTGTACCTGCCTGTTGGGGCGAACTCGGCTGGATTCGGGGATAAACCAGGCATGCCCTCTAAAGGATCACCCGTTATTTCCCTCTTAATCCGGAACCGTTCCGGTAACTCCCCGTATATTGGCCTAGTCTTTAACGCGACTGGCTTATATTTCTTAGTAGCAAGCACTCTAACCATCTTGACCCCTTTATTCCAGAGCCAAGGAGAGGGTTGAACCTCTTCCTCAGACTCCCTAATAAAGTCGGCTTTTTCACAACACAGGCACCGGACATCAGGGTTAAACTCATGTCTTGGCTTCCTAACTTTGGTCGACCCAGCCGTTCAGATACCCAGGTACTCCGGTAGGTCCTTCTCAAAGGTAAACACCTGGTATTGTTTTAATCCACCCTGCTCGCCTGGTTGCGGTGCCACAAACTCGTTGAGAAGTTGGAAGGCTTTCACATCCTGATTAAGTTCTTCACTTTCTCTGGATGATAACAGGTACGCCGTGTTAATCTCATCTGCCGTAAACGAATTGCCATTGCGGAGTTCCAGATATCCTTGGATTTCTGGATCCCCTGCCGTATTAAATCCCACCTGAACAGCCAATTCTCCTCCCTGATTGATCAGTTCATCGAAGGGGCTTGAAAAACCGTCCTGCTAGTGGGCGAGTTTTCCTTGTTCCGGCTTTCCTTAATGGGAGAAGTGTCCTCATCCAGGACGTCCTCAACCGTTGGAGGCATATACGTCCCTCTGGCCCAAGTGACCATTGAGCTTTTTCGGCCAGAATTTGGATCTGTTATTGTAATCGTGCACTCTCCGTCAGGCATATTAGAGGAAGCCAACTTAGTTAGCACCTCGAAGGGTCGGCCCAGAAGTATATCATACGCCGGGCTTTCTATGATATGTACCTGGAGATGTGCAGAAACGTCCCCAAATTGAAACAACATGTTTTTGGCTAGCCCTTCCGACTTTTTCAAAGATCGGTTGGCCACCTGCATAGTGATCTGTATTGACGGGTCCCAAGTCAGTCCAAGGCGTCTGGCTACTGCTTTGGCCATTGAGACTATCATGGATCCCCCATCTATAATAGCTTCTACGCGCTCCTTTCCATTAACCGTGGGGAAGATAACCCTAATCGGCTCCGAGTCGTTTGCCACATATGCCGCTTTGGCCACATGGTAGACTTGTTTAGGCGCCTCTCCAGGTTTTAGCGAATTAAAATACTCCACTAATGGGTCTGTTATGATTAAAGATCCTTCAGGGATCCCTTCTTCATTCGGAGGCGCCAGGAGTGTAGTCTCGAAGACTTCTACCGTCGCAACGTCAACAGCATCGTAATCAAGGCTTTCCCCCAGGTCATCCATTAAGCCAGGAAATATTTCAACCGCTTGTGCCAACATCCCGTTAACCACTTTTGGTTTAACATAGGGAACCCTCACTCGGGTAGCATTAATCCGACACTCTTTTGAGACTGCAGGGCTAACCGCATGTAGCTCCCTTTGTGTGATGGTGACCGGTAAGTCTGCACATCTTTCAGCAAGCTGCTTGACGATATTCGGGTCGACATTCCAGTTGACTAATTTATAGGACTTCTCCGGTGGCAGAGGAATCGGTTCTTCCTTTTGAATGACACCTGTCCCTATGCCCGTCAAAGTTGTGTCCGTCTTTAGCCACCTTATGGGTTTCCCTTCCTCATCAATCCGCATTGTTGATTCCCGCGTATTAATTGAGAGCCCTTTAGACCTTCGAATTATGATCAAGGCCAGCATGTTTTTGACTTCGTCAAATGCATCCTGTTCCTCATCATCCCATTTCCATTCAACACCCTTCTTGAATAGAGTCATCAGGGGTTGCGAGTATTCCTGATACTCTCTAAACCCTATGGTATATGGCCCTATTATTCCCAAGACCCGTGCTAATTCTTGCCTGTCCACCAGTGGTGGCCAGTCCTTTAATCGAGCCGCGAACATTCTCCCTTCCTCCTCATCAACAAACTTATTCCTCCAATTACCACTATCATCTGCTGTATTGGCCTTATTTCGGTTCTCCGGAGGTTTGGCTGTGGGTTGAAAACGCACTGTTTTCCCTCCACCTTCTTCATTGAACTCTTCAGAAATTTGGGTTTGGCATCAGGCCAATTCCCAGAACGCGTTGCCACGAACTGATCTGCTTGCTGCCCTCCCATATACGCGTCCACAAGGTTGCATAGTTGCCCAAAATCCATTGAACCCGTAGGTGCCATGGGCATCTGAATGAACTGAGGTGTAGCAAACTGAGGAATCGGTATCATGCCCTGAATAGGCTGAGGAATGCTAACTGCCGTCTGGTTAAGCACCGGCTGGCCGGAGTTCGAGGTCCTAGCCAGGGCCTGCACTTGAGCCTTTAACGAAAGTAGCTCATCATCCCTGCTATCATAGATATGATCGACTCTGTCATCAGAGGTATTAATCAGGTTCTGGCTTTGAAGCGGGAGCGTAGCCCCACGCTTTTTGCCTTGAGCGAACCAATAATCATCAACACACTCCTTCTTGCTCTTATTATCAGGGTATTTAGGAATAAACTGCCCGTTAGAGAGGCGGAGTGAACCGTTCTCAAACCCAATGTATCCCATCTCAATGTGCTCCCGCTTGTATTGGCAGGTGGCCATCTGATGGTCGACGAGGTCGCAATACCAGCAATGGCCTGGACCGTTACTATTAGAATTGCCGTGGTACCCATGGTTCCCTTGATTAAACCCTTTATCGCTTTTGTTATAGGATCCCTGACCGCTATTCGAGGTTTCCGGTGGCGGAGGATTAGTTACAGCCTGGCTGAAACTAGTCTTCATCCACTGGTCCAGCTTTTTGTCCTGAATAGTGAAGCTATCCTTAATCACAGCTGTCGGGGCATTAATGCCATCCAACAGTGTGCGATTTTCTCTAGCATCTTCTTCAAGTTTTATGGCTACCTCTTTCCCAGCCAGTTCTCCTTTTGTCGAGCCCTTCTTGGAACGTTTGGACGAATGTCCATCCCAGTATTCAGCCATCTCCTTGGCCGTTTTAATCACAAACGCAAGAGGAACTTTATCCCCCCTGCGCTTGACCGTTACTGGTTGAGCAACCGCTGCTCCTGCTCCCGCATTAGCTGCAGCAACTGGAGTAGCAGTAGTTCCGTTCGCGAAGAATTTGGACTGCATAATAATCGCATTGATATTATTAGCGAAGGATTCCTCCAGACAATCGAGGTACATGTCCACCAATTGCCCGTTATCCAGCACTGCGGGCGGCATCAAGAGTTTATCCGCCTCGTTGACGAAAGCTATGCTGAACCGCCGAACCGTCCCAAGGTCGTTAACCGGAACATCCTGGTGTTCTGAACAGATCTTGCGCATCTTTTTCAACGATCCCACTTTTGTGTCCTCTAATTCAGGGAAGAATCCTTCTATTTCCGAGACCCATTCATCAAAGGTCCCGGATGTATAGGTAGGGAGACATTCCCATTGCTCAATAATATCCTCTTCTTGGAGGTGTCAGGGGAACCCCCGCTCCGGCCGCTTCGGGCGGTTTTCCTTCGGCTGCTTCGGGCACTTCGGACACTTTTCCATCCGGACCGGCTCCGGATACTTCGGATGGTTTTCCGCCTGGCACTCCGGATACTTCTGCGCCCTTCTATCCGACCACCAAACCGCCCGAGACATCTGTCCGCTCTCGCTGGCATGTGCTGTGTGACCAGGCCCACAATCATTGTAGATACATACGGACACGTGCTACTGGGTAGTTACCAATTAGTATATAAGGTTTCGCCTGGCGTGGGAATCCTCATCCTTTCTTCTCTTCGGATTCCCCTGCTAGGTGCGTAGTATTCCCACTCCTGTATTCTAGTACCTATATTTATTCTTTGGATTCCCCCGCTAGTTTCTGCGCCCTGCATCGAGCTTAAGGTTGCCCTTACAGGAGGTACTCCAATGTTTTAGCCTTTTTCGCAGCATCGGTAGTAATTCCTCCCTGGGTAAAGATAGTCCTCAAGTTCCGGATGAACTTTCTCAGTGACGAGGCAGTTTCCCCATCGAATGAAGGGCTACTTTTATCCCAAGGATTAGGAATCCTAAAGTTCACGACTCCAGTGTTTGCCATATTGTGATTAACCTGATTTGGATTAACCGGGTTCTGAATAACTGTGGGTGGCGTGGTGCTACCCGTGCATGGTGTTGTTCCTGTCAAGTTTTCTTCTTCAATAGGCTGGGGATTTAATCCTTGCCTAGAAGACGATGGAACTGGACCGGTTGAAACCGACATAGATGAAACTGGTCTGTCGCGCGAAGCTTGGACCCGTTGAGCAGTGATTTTCGCTTGGGAACTCCTTGCTCTAGATGCTGGTGTCTGACTAGACGTCCTTTGCCTATACGCAGTTGGCAGTCCGGAGGAAATTCCTGCCCGACTTGAACGTGCGGTAGAACGAGATGACACTTGATTCCAATAGCCCAAAGGTTGAGTGCCTTCTCCCTCGAAGGTACTCGATTCCAACTCTGAATCACTAGGGATCCGGGGTGGAATCGTGCAAATGTGTTCTGATTACGGTCAGAAACCTAATAAAGTCACTCTTCTGCCTAAGCAAGTAGAGTGTTTTGAACGAACTTTTGGTTGATTAAGCCGCAAGTTGTTTATAATTCACGGATGACCCAAGTAAAACAGTTCCAGGCACCCAATCAAGATTATATCTGCACCCCCTCGTGGTGGGCTCCAGATGAAATGCTTGCTGGTGTCTACAACAGCAGTACTAGTTTAATCAAGATCCAACGAGCAGAATGCAAGGTTGCTTGATCAAGGCAAAAACACAACTACTAACCAAATCCTAACTACTTTCCCCTTGAATGGTTTAGACTGTGCCGCTGAGTACAGGTCTTTTGAACGCTTTAAGAAGGTTCAAGGAGCACAGATATCCAGCAAAGGTTGCGAGGAACACACCTGTTTAAGGGTCGAGTCCGAAGTGCAAGGTGTGATTTAGAGTATTAGACCTCTTTGAGCAGTGCCAAACGAGTGCCTAAGCCAACAAATCGAGTTTTAAAGCTTTACAAGCTTGAGCCAACAATCCCAAATCCTAATCAAGGTGCCGTGTTCTCAAATCCCAAATAATAAGCCTTCCAAGGCTGCTGTAGTGCGGTGCCATGTTCTCAATTCCTAACAAGCTCTCTCTAGCTTCTTAACCGTTTCCAATCCCAAAATCCCGAGCCAACAATTGATATTGAGTTACTTGTGCAAACAAAACAAAACTTCTTAACGAAGTCAGTCCTGGGTGACAAGTCCCGAATCTCCGTCGTTTATCAAGCAATACCCGGTAAAGGCTACTGCTCTTAGGGACAGAAAGTTCAGTGCCTATCCATGCCAAAACCTCCTCCTTATATACTGTACAATTACGCTTACAATACAATGATTATTCTACTCGCTGGTATATGAGTAAGGTGTCCGTAGTTAATCACGTGTAGATAAATATATAGGATCCTCATGTATTGACCCCTTAGTGCTTGAGTGTGTCCAGCGTGACTGTTCCCCGTTCGATCGTGTTGACAGTCCCATCTTCTATCCTCATGTCCCCCGTTCCGGACCTTCAGTATTAGGTAGAGGAAGGTGCTGGCTTTGAGCCAGTACCTTAATCAGCCCAAACCGCCAAGTGGTTGTGGAGATATGCGAGTTACGGTCCTGGCCTGGTTCAAGTAATCAAATCAGGATGGCAACAATGATCGGATTTGATAAGCGAGGTCCAACCATAGCCGGGGTAACCGGTTACTGTTAGACCCGAATCACCTGATCCATCGCGCAAGGCTCCGTTCGTAAATCAAGCACAACAAAGTACTTGAACACCTAATCAAGACCCCACAGTGGTGTCACAGATCATCAGAGAGGATGATTAATATTGCCCATGTTTTTTGTGGGCCCCGTGATGCCTTGATTAAGCAGTGATGCTTAATCTCAGCAGTTAAACCCTTACTCATGGATGTCAACCAGTATGAACTTTCCAGTTGATGCACCCCAGGCGGACTTGATTAAGGTCCTCATGCAGGATCAAGCCCTGATTAGCCATATAGGACTTATGCTAATCCTTTGGAGCAGTGTGCTACGTGATTAAGGTAGAAATCGGCAAATTCCTTGCTATTTCACCCATGGTCCGTTTCACGGCTTATCAACGCGAACGTTACAAAACCTTTGTACCTTCTATTTAAACCCCTCCTCTTCGTTAACCATTACTTATCTCGTTCATATAGTCTTTACGGTTCTTTTAGTTCGTACTTACGGCCATACTGCTCTATAGTTTCTGGATGTCGGGGTCGACATCAAAATCCCCCGCACTGTGGAGGGGTCGTATGGCCGACGTGTGGAAATCCATCTGCACGTTGGTTTCAATTTTACTTTACCATGCCCCTATTTTATGTTACAGCATTTGTTTGTATAGTAAATATTGCCACATCATCGAATCTTACGCTCGTACCACCATTTCCGCGACCAGTGCAGGGCCCTCGCCCAGAAGGGATTCGGTATCCCTTCGCCCCTTCCTCTAGGAAAGTCGCCAGTGGGCAGTTTAGCCACCAGTACCCTCGAATTCGCATCATACGACCTCACCCTTTTCACACAACATTTCGGCACTTTCTTACTCTATCTTTTCGTCCTTTTCGTACTCTACGGCTCGGGACCGAATCCTATATCTTATTCCAATTATTCGCTCGACCGCTACCCGGATCACTGACCCAAATCAAGAACCTACACACCGGGTGTTCTCCTCTTCCACACCACCAGATTAATCACTCGTTCGCATCCACTTGAGTGGTGGACGGGGTTTGACTCCCAACCGGTGCATGTAGCTGGCCAGATCGTCTTTGTTTCTTTGTTTTTTGGTTGGTATTACCGTATTCCTTACGCCTCGTCATACAGGGTCAAGAATACATGCAGCAAGCACCGGTTGTGTACGGTACACCCACCGAATCAGCAAGGCAGAATTTGTTGAATCGAACGGTGGACGGGTCGACTCCCCACCGGTGCATATATGCTGTCGAAAGGTTTTATTTTTTTTCAGTTGAGAATACTCGCAAATAAAATCCGGAAGAAACTCCATACGTCTAACGGGTCGAGAGCAGGTATAGAACGCACCGGTCGTGTACGGTACACCCACCAAAGCATGTGCAGCCATGCCCTCCTTAATCCAATGGTGGACGGGGTTCGACTCCCCGCCGGTGCATTTTCTATCTCCTTTCTTTGTTTTTCGGTTGAGACCCATTCTTACGTCGCACCTACGCTTCGTGGTACTTCGTCAAGAATATACGTATACGCGGGACCCGCCGGTCGTGTACGGTACACCCACCAGATCAATTACAAAACTCGCGTACAACTTGAGTGGTGGACGGGGTAAATCGACTCCCAACCGGTGTATTATATAGCTGGCCAGATCATCTTTGTTTCTTTTGTTTTTTTGGCTGATATTACCGTGCCTCGTCATACAGGGTCAAGAATACATGCAGCAAGCGCCGGTTGTGTACGGTACACCCACCGAATCAGTACAGCGTTTCTAAAAAATTGAACGGTGGACGGGGTTCGACTCCCCGCCGGTGCAATATCCAGTTTCCCTTGCTTTTTGGTTTTGTCCTCGTTCGTCGGGATTTCGAGGGCGGCGCGGAAGAGTTAGCATGCAAAGGTGGGAGTGGGTCAGGCAGGGCTCGAGCAGACGAACAGCACCAAGTTCAAGTTTAAGTTCAATTTGTTCAAAGTTCAAGGGTAACTTATACACTAGTAGTATTAAAATTATTCTATAAAATACGGATTATCCGGCAGGTGTATGCGAGTCGAGTACAAGCGAGTGAGTACAAGCGAGGGTGCAAACGATAAGTTCCAAAGAGCGTCGAGCAAGGGAGGCGATGTGGGTGGTACAAGATTAGAGTAGAGGTACAATAAAAGAAGGACTGGGTTGGGGTGGGGTACAAGATAATTAGCTTGAACGAGTTCAGTTGGTACTGGGGGCAGGAACAGCAGAATGACGCGGGTGGCGGTGGGGAGGGGGAGGAGGAGGAGTCAGCTCAGCGCACGTAATCGCCCGGAACCGCTGGCGCCGCAGACGCAGACGCCGACAACGAGCGGCTCAGAGGGAAGGGCGAGCCCGGGCGCACCCTTGCGCGTGCGCGGGGCGGCGATGGGGTACGTCCGGGCGGTGGGGGCACGTGTGAGCTTCGACTCCGCGGCGGACGGGGACGGGGGAGGCGGGGTGGAGCTGCGCGCGGAGACGAAGGTGAAGTTCTCGTCGAGGAAGATGCCCGAGTCGTCTATCTCCGGCTCTTCCTGCTCCTCGTCCTTTCCGACAGCGAGCTGCGTCGGAGCGAACTCATCGGCCTCGGCCTCCCCGCTCAACTCTCTCAGCTCGACGTCCAGCTCCCTCGCCCGCGCGCGTATGAGCGGCGCGATGGGGACGCGCTGGTCTCTCCCCGTGCGGCGTACCCGGGGCTCGCGGCATAGCCGGAGTAGTTGTTGTTGGCGGAGTGATACGAATACGTGCTCGGCAGCGCCTCGCAGCTCCGCACCACCCTTACCGCGCCCTTCGCGAACGGGTCCACGTCCTCGTATACGCCCTCCCCATTGAGCGCGGGGTCAGCGGTGGAGGCAGGGATGAACTATTACGGGCGGTCGGAGGCGGAATAGCGGGAGGAGTGCGAGAGGGAGCTGGTCGCGGAGAAGGAGGAGGCGGTGGGCGAGGGCGGGGCGTGCGAGGCGTCGGACGAGCAGGGGCACTCGGACGAGTCGGGGTCGGAGTCGGGAGCGGGCGGCGGAGAGCCGGGGGCGCAGGTGAATGCGAGCGGGGCGGAGGTAGATGCGCGCTCGTATTGCGCCGCGAGGGGGAGGTACGGCCTGAACAGGCCCGAGTCGACGCTGGGCGCGCCGCCGACGCTCTTGGATGTAGAACTGGAACTTGGAAGGGAGAGCCGTCGCCGCCACACGGTGAGTGCCGCCGCGCGCTTGTTGAGCTTGCTGAGCATCAGGCGCATGCGGGAGGAGCTGGCGGCGGCGTGCAGGTTCTGCACAGACTTTTTGCGCTGCAGGGCCGGGTGGCTCGCCGATGTGCGGAGGGAGAGCGCGAGCGCCGGGGCGGGGGCATCGGAGTCGAGGGCGGCGGAGACGAGGGCGCGGAACTCGGCGAGGCTGAAGGGCGGGAGGCGGGCGGGCGACATTGACGACGACTTGGACGACGAGGGGGAGTGCATGTTGAAGGAAAAGACGAAGAAGGCAAGTGAGCACGGGGTTATATGAATGTCGATTTATTTACCTGTCAACGTGCAACCCGAGAAGCAACAAAGGCGCGACGACGCGTTGCTTGCGAGTGTTTTCATGGCAGATGACGTGTTCTTTTCTTCTTGCCTTCTACTGCCGCCACAATTTATTTACGCCCGAAGAAGGCTTATTGCGTGCTGCATCCACTTGAGAGCACTAGGGCAGCTGAGAGCGGGTGATTACTAGCTCTGGTATTTTTCCTGAGCTTTTCTGCGATTTTCTGTGATTTTCTACGATTTCCTCCGAGTCGTTTCCACTGTCTGTCTGTCTGTCCTCGTCTCCACCACGCCTCGCTTTTCATTTGTCTCCACAACCAAGCTGCGACACCCTCCCAGTGGCGGATTTTCATGGAGGCCTCGCGACATCAATAAATGTTAAACGTTCAAAGCTTAGTCTGGCAGGTTCGTAACATTAATTTCGCTCCAAGCATTTATTACATGCACATCGAAAGCAGTGGGACTCGGGCCTGAGTCGGGTTAATCTATTACTGCGCCCGCTGCCTTGCTCGTTGCCACCTCACCTTTGAAGGTGGCGGTTTCGAGTGTCGAGTGGCAGCCACTCCGGAAAATGTGATGTCTTGGTGCTCCTGAAGATGCTCCTGATACCGTTGGTATATGAACAAAAATAAGATTGCCTGAAATTGTACTTGATATCCAACAAATATGTAGCATTAAAACTGCAACCTGTATGGGAAGGACAAGAAACAATTTCAGGCCATCTGATATTCCCCATTTCAGCCGCAATTTAGGAGTGACTAATATTGTGACTGATACTCAACGTATCAGTGTTGATTTACGTGCATCCGAAGATGCCGTAAAGCCGAAACAGCACGACTGATACTATCACCTGACTCTTTCCGTATCAGGTCCGCGGCTGATACTGCCGCTGATACAGGCTTTACGGCATCTTCGGATACACGTAAATCAACACTGATACTTTGAGTATCAGTCGCAATATTAGTCATAGCTAAATTGCGGCTGAAACAGGGAATATCAGATGGCCTGAATTTGCTTCTTGTACTTCCCATACAGGTTCCAATTCCAATGCGACATATTTATTGGATATCGGGTACAATTTCAAGCACTCTTATTTTTGTTCATATACTAATGGTATCAGGAGTATCTTCAGGAGCACCAAGACATCACATTTTCTGGAGTGAGCTCGTGCATGCATGGCATTTGACCAAACACACGAAAGCACTGGCAACGAGCGGCGGCGACCCGTCCAATCCCTGAGTTCCCCGGCCGAGTCCTTCTTCTTCCTTCTTTTCTTCACTCGCCCACCCCGCTTCTCAATAACTTCTATCCCCACCTATTATCCCCATCCCCATCCCCATCAAAGGCTGCTTCCTTCCCCAGACTTCCTTCCATCTTCTATGTTTTGTGCTTCTTTGAACTCAAGATGTTCAAACCGTAGTTTTCTTTTCTTTTTTTTGTTGACACATGAAAACAAACATGGTTCACAACCACAACTCACAACAATGGTATACTTCATTCAAACCAAGTACAAGTTCCAGCTAAATGCAAAATACTAGACTGTTTCGACTGCCGAGAGCTGTGGAGCCGGAATGGAAATGGTTGGACTGCTTAATGGCAGTCTGTACGAGGCCTTAGAGAATCCGACGGTTGAGCAGGGGTCAAGCCCCGGTAACGGCCCTAGGATTTGATATTATCTGTGGATATCTCCCAGCAAATATCACGGATGCTCCTGGCCCCACAGGAAATCCTGCAGAAGTGGAGGAACTTGGCTCAATGACAGTAAGATTCAGCAGTTTAGCGTCGGATGGAGGGATTTTATTTGACTGTGTGTACTCTTCTCACTTACATGACTTCTCATTTCCTCATAGGTTGCCCTAGCCTCCGCCCTGGAGCCCAGTTCCTTATCAATCTTCACGTCCATGTCGCCACTACCAGTGAATTCAGTCATCATCTCCACCACAAGTACGGTAGAGGATTCCCAGGGCCATCAAGGGTTTCCACTTATTTTTGACAATCAACCCCTCCTCATCCTGAGGAATCTGACCGACTACTACAATCTGAGCATCTCTCAAATGCAGTTTTTGCAATGCTCTAGATCATTAGTTTCTCAATCCGGTACCATCAATACTCAATCAAACACTCTCACTACCGTCTATCCCAGCATCTACAAGAACCATTCTAGATGGAGGGCAGCGGCTGATCTAAATTACAGTCTGCAAGACCAGACCCTTCTGGGTAGTGACTTGGTATGACAACCCATTTCGCTGGGGATTCAAAATGCTGATAGGACAACAGTGGTCAATTATTCTGGCCAACATAGCAGATTCCGATGGCCTGAATGAGTAAGAAAAATGACAGGGAATCTTCATAAGAGCTGAATACCACTGGCAGATATCTGATGACCTTCCTGGGTCTTGATCCCTCTGCGGATCCATCAGTAAACCCACAGATCTTGAAATTGCATGACATTGAAAATGCACTATCCAATCTTGCAGCCATGCTCTTCTGGATAGGTAATTGACTCCCAAGAAATTAAAAAGGCTGATCTTTTGCAAAAGGTGGACACATGCGACCAGATCCGTGGTATACAGCGTATTCTGGCTATCGAGAACGGCAAGGAACAGTTCCTGTGCTGTTATCAGGAAAAACAATTGTACAGCAGAATATCTTACGCCTGAGATTGAGTGTGAGTAAATCCTCGAATGTGTAACTTTGTTAATTTATCATTCACCCAGTCCAATACAATTGCGGTCAATTTCATCACTAGTTCCCTCATTAACTGATCAATTTTCAGGCAACAGTTGGGCTTCTCACCTCGGTTGCTTTGACTCTTCTATCAATTTTATTTGTTCTGTCTGCTAAAGGTGAAGATGTCATTGAAAGTACTGGCCTGCTCCACATCATCTGGTTATATTATCGCCTGGGACCCAACAGTTTTCTCAGGGGCATCAAGGCGCCTACTAAAATCCGTCTTCGTGTGACCAGCTTGATACCTGTCCAACTGTCCTCCAAAGACATTGCCCCTTGGGGCATACACAACGAAAAAACCTCAGATACTTGGTCAGACCCAATTCATGGTACGAGATACATTCCTGTGATTTCCGCTATGAGCTCACGTGTCATAGACCATGGTGCTTGGTCAACACTTCTCCCCACAAGCATTGCCCTCCATGGGTTTCTTGTTGTCCTCTTTGTCGCTTTACTTGGGCTGGGTATCTTGAGAACAGAGCACAGTGTTATATTCTCACTTGAACACCAAAAATCTGTGTCATTTTGGTGTACAATTGTGGCAACAGCCTTTGGGACAGTATGCTCGGATTCCACCCCATTTCATGAATTATCTCATGGTTTCCTAACTAGATCTATCACACCTTGCTTGTCTACATGGCCCGGAAATCTGCGATGACAAAGGCAGTCCAGAGATATTCCATATTAGCCGCAACTCATGATGAACTTTCTGCTTGGACTGGGATTGGAGCAGCATTCTCAACCTTAGCAAAACAGCTTACATTGCCCACTGCAGCCCTTGGAATCTTGTCCACATGCTTCTATTGGCCATTTCAACTCTGCATATAACGACTGCAGCACTGGTGTCTGTACAATCCTTCAATTTTTCAAGTTCAATTATGGTGGACACCACAAGCATACCTATCTGGAGTGACTCCCCTCAGGAGTGAGTGCACTGATTCATGACTCATTGCACATTTTATGTTGATCTATATTGCTGTAGTACCACACTTGCTCTTTTCCAAGCAGGAGGTGCTTTCCTCCCTTGGCTCTCACAACTTGACGAATCCAATAAACTTGGGCTAGAAAATGGGAGCCTATATGATGTGTTGACCAAGGCCTACCCTGGCAGTGGAACAACACGTGTATCGGCTTTAGGTTTCAACATAACATGCAGCCATATTCCTAATGTCACTGTGAATAAATTCAACCCCTCACTGGATGGATACAATATCTCCTTTCCAGCCAATATCTCCTGGCCATTTTTGCCAGACTTCCCTGGTGATTGCTGAATATCTTTTATTGTTGTGTGTTTTACCAATGATGTCATGCAGGACCGAATGTCATACTTATCCACAGGTTTTCACCTACAATCCAGCTGGATTCCATTGTCCTGTACACGGAAAATCCAATATTTGACTCATATGGTACAAGGCAACCATCAGTGACCATCCCCAATTCCAATGTGACTCTGCAATTCCTTCAATGCTCCAAATCATTGGTCTCCCAGGTGGGGGTTGTTGATTCAAGCACCAAATTGATTGTTCCTGGCTCTCTACTACCCATCCTTCAAAAGGAAAATTCGACATGGCCAAGTTACACATTTCCGCAGAATGATAATAGCAGTTCCCTTGTTGAAGGGGATTCTGTGAGTGAAAGAGGCGCCAACTTAGATGAACTGACACATTCAATTAGTGGGCAAACTTCCTCCCTGGAATGGTATCCGATGCCGGGTTTCTTGCTACACCTGGAGGATTCGGTATTGACGGGGGATCAGTGTATGTCAAGTTGAACAATGCGCATGGACCGGACTATCTCAATCTATTTCTGCCAGATATCTCATGCAGCAACTGAACCTTAACCCTCCTATCAATTCCTCCTCCAGTACAATAATGTCCACAATGCCAAATTCAACCAGAGAACAATTTCTATATCTCCATGATATTGAGAATGCAGTCTCAAATCTTGTAGCATCAAGTTTCTGGATTGGTCATAGCTTTCCAATTGAGTTACACATTCAACACTAATATCATTGGCAGGCACCCACCTCCACCAGTCTTTGTTGGCAATGGAGCTAGAGTTGAACTCAATCAGTGTAATCCATTCAGTGCCAATTTATCCCCCAACACTATCAACTGGCAATACTACCGTGCAACAGGTTGCATCTGCAGCAAGACTTGAGGCATGTGTTGATGCATTCTGTGCGGTATTATCTGATTCTTACTATTTGTCCAACATCAGATAAATGTGTTGGCTGTTAGCACTGGTCTTTCTGACAAACTTGAAGTCTGACAATTCCCAGGTGTCAATTGGACTGGGGGCCTCAATCATGCTGCTCATTCTTGCCATCACCCTTTCACCAGGGGGGAATGATTCAAACAATTCCCTCAATGGCCTAGGATTCCTGCAAATTATCTGGGTGTTGGAGCACCACCCAGATTTATTTGAGATCCTTGAGCAGTTTCAGTCCCTACTGACTACAATTTACGTTCCACATGGATGGTGAAAGTGCGATTGTTGGATGCTTTGTCAAACGAGGACAATTAACAAAAGTTTGCTGGATTGGGAGATGATGATTTGGTGCACCCTTGATCCATTTCTTTAACTACTATATGTAAGCTCTTTGATCATGTTGAGGCTATGCCTCAGGACCGTGTGGATATTCAGTCAGACAATTGGACTCCATAATTTGGGCATTGGTGAGCAGTTTGAGCTCAGTACATTCATTGCATTCTCGTGTTGAATTTATTTTGACCCGGTTTGAGTTCTGCCTGCAAGCTCAGCTGCTTGTGCAATCACGCCCCTACATCGCACACGAGCGCTAGGTTCGGAACAAGCCGTGAAGGCACATATGGCTTATTTATATTTGATCTTGTGATGCAGCATCTTGCAGCTTCGTTGCAACGGGGCTTGTACCGAACTTAAGCAAGCCCTACTTTTGCTTCTGGCATCCCTCCACTCACTCAGACTAAATGGATCCCTGCCATATATAGTAGATGTTTGATCCTAGCTTAGCATGGCGGGATTTTGGATCATCTAAATGTCGACATACATCGGGCTTTCTCCTGTCCACTTGACTCATGTCCAGTCCAGCGATGCTCCTGGCTTGGCTTCAAGCCACGAAGCCCAGGCCATGGCAAGCCAAGCCAAATCCTTGGCTTCAGGCGGGCTTGCAGGGAGCAAAATGACAACACAGCTCTGGTGTTAAAATGTGACAAACTTGTTGACAGACGGCATTATAGATCAGCGCAACAGTGCCTGCTGTTCCGTAAGTCAGCTCTTGTGGATGACACTTAGTCTGTAGTAAGTGTCGGGATCGAACCTGTCAATGAATAAACGTGATAAACGCGTGATCTCACGTGCGCTTCCCACGCCCGCGTCCACCGACTACAGTGCGACTACAGCCGCCAACTCATGTCCCGAGGCTTCAAATAGAAGACCGACGAAGGCCACATGCTAGCCCGACATATTCTGCACGCTAGCCCTCTCCTGTATGATCCCCACGACTACCAGATTGAAGACATTTGCTGCAGTCTAGACGGCACAGATCTCCTCGCAATAACACCTACTGGCAGCGGAAAAAACAGGATTCTGTCAAGTACCGGTTCCCGATCGGGATCCGACGGAAGACCGAGATACGCCTGGGAGATGAAGTGTGTATAAGCAAGACGAAGGGGGTCGAGATATAGAGGGAAAGTATCGGAGTCCGAACGGAATACCGAACCCGTATACTGGAAGGGAAGGGGCTTGGCTTCAGCTCGTGCGCTGCGCCCTTCTCTACGCCTGGTGCCCGATTTCGGAGAGAGACTCGGAGGAGGACGGAGTCCGAGAGGAAGAGTATAGGGCAGACTAAGTCGATATTCAAACTGAAGTCTAACTACCGACATGGCTTGTATTTATACGAGAGTAAAGTATTAGTGGGGATATAATGTAAGTACCGGAGCTTCGGAGTTCCGAGTGGATCCGTGATGGACTGAGTCGTTATGAGTCAAGTGAAGTCAAGCTGACTCGGATATCATCGGGTTTCCGGTGGCTCCGTGATGGAGAAGCATAAGGCGTAACCTAGGAGTCAGAGGGAATCATATGTAGTACGAACCAATAGGACAAGGACGAATACAGAAAAGCAGTGTCGGATATAATCGGGATCGGAGATAGTCGGAGTCCGATGGCGTCCGAAGAGGATCTGAAGTCACGGCACGTGACAGTATCCCCCTCTTAGCGCCGAACCCTAGAGGCGCTTTAATGCCGCAGGGAACATTCGATCCGAGGTTGCCGATCCGTCGGCAATCGCGGTCAGCTATATAGCTGGTCACGTGATGTGAAAGCGAAAATTTTCAATCTCATCCACACACCACCACCCCGCGCCACTCGCATCTCCGCCATGCCCCAACTCCCCAACGAATCCGAAGCGGAATACCTCGACCGCCTCTGTGCGATGTCCGCTGATGACGCAGAAGCCTTGGAAATCGACGAGGGGGTGCGTCGCCTCCAGGAGAAGAAACGGCGACGGGATGAGGAGAAGGAGAGGGAGGAGGCCGAGCGGAAAGCGAAGGAGGAGGAGGCCGCTCGGAAGGCGAAGGAGGAGGAGAAGAGGAAGAGGAAGGAGGAGAAGGCCGCTCGGAAGGCGAAGGAGGAGGAGGCGGCGAAAGCGGCGAAGGCAGCAGCGGCGAAACCGGTGTCGC
The DNA here is from genome assembly GCA_029378375.1 of Mycena olivaceomarginata. Classification (NCBI taxonomy): domain Eukaryota; kingdom Fungi; phylum Basidiomycota; class Agaricomycetes; order Agaricales; family Mycenaceae; genus Mycena; species Mycena olivaceomarginata. Next base: position 24,741 of record JARKIC010002690.1, on the reverse strand, counting down.
AGGCCTCGGTGGCTTCGGGATCCGGTGGGAAAGCGACGGGGAAAGCGAAGGCGACGCGGAAAGCGTCGGATATGAATGAAGATGAGGACGAGGAGGAAGAGGATGAGACGCCGGCGGAGAAGAAAGCGAAGCGGGATCCGGTAAGTCGGTAGTCCGTCGGCTCCAGTAGTGCTGACCGTGACTGCTTCGTAGTGCCAACGATGCGCAAGGCTCAAGGTCCCTTGCGCCGACCCGGGTCCGTCGCATGGCCGTGGAAAGGCCTGCGAGGGGTGTCGCAACGCAAAAGTCCGTTGCATCCGGGAATCCGAGGAGGCCGGCGGAACCCGTGTCTACGAAGCCATCCAGGAGCTCACCGAGATTGTCGACGGCAATTTCGAGGACAACTTCCGCTCGCAGCGCGAGATAAAGGGGTCCCTCCACGACCTCATTCAGTTCGAGGCTGCTCGGCTCCGTCTGGAGTTCGGGGACGCCGGAAAAGCCGAGGCGTCCCGACTCCTCGAGGCCCGCAAGAAAAGGAGAGCGGAATGGGCAGCAGCGGACAAGGATGAAGGGAGTTCGAAGAAGGATTGAGTCGGAAGCCGAAGGAGAACGGGGCCGAGGGGGCCCGAAAAGTACTTGTACATAATTTCTTGGATGTAGCATAGGTGGAAAGGAATCGGGGGCCGAATCGGGCCCGAAATGTATAATGATTTTCTTGGTGTTATTGTTGAGTGAAATGGAAGGAAAAATGATTTTAAGGAAAACGCTCAGTAGACCTTCATTGCGTAAAAACCTTGTGAGACAACCTGCTCGGGGCCGGCGGGGCCCGAAGCTAGGGACCAGGACGGTCTGGGTATTTGGCGTGATATTCTTCCACAAGCTCGGATGCGTGCTCAAGCTCCTCAGCTTTGAGCCACTGAGTCTCGTCCGGAGTTCCGGCATAGCCGTCCCAGCGAACCAAGTACAAGAGTGGAGGCCGGCGGCGCCGATCGAGTTTGCTATCAAGGATCTCTGCAATCTCGTACTCCAACTCGCCCTCGACCTCGATCGGAGGCGGCGGAGGTTGGATGCGTCCCGGAATTGTATTCGGATGTCCGAGCTCGAGTTGGGAAATGTGGAAGACAGGGTGAATTTGCCGCATGTCTCGGGGAAGTTTAACGGTGAAGGAAGCGGGACCGGCTTGGCCGATGACTTCATAAGGACCGTAGAATTGCTCGGAGAACTTCTTCGTTGGCCGGGCCGATCGGAATCCTTTGGCATTGATGTAGACTTCGTCCCCAATAGAGATTTTGGGATCAACGACTCTTCGTTTATCCGCAGGACCTTGATAGCGCTTCTGAGCAGCAGCCATCTGGTCTCGGAGTTCCTGGTGAAGGGAGTCGAGGTCCGTGACGAAATCTCGGGCCCGAGCGGAGGTAAGATCCCGCTCGGGGTGGACGGTGACCGAAGGGTGATAGCCTTTGTTGGTGAAGAAGGGGGTAACACCCGTAGTGTCGTTAGGGGTGTTGTTGTAAGCGAATTCTCCGAGGGGGAGGAGCGGACACCAGTTGTCCTGCATGTAGTTGCAGTACATCCGAATGTATTGTTCCAGAGTCTGGTTGACACGCTCGGTCTGTCCGTCGGCGGAAGGATGGTAGCCGGCGGTGAAGTGGAAACGCATATCAAGCGCTTCAGCCAAGGAACGGGAGAAATGGTTAACAAACTCGGAGCCCCGGTCGGAGGTGACGTGACTCGGGACTCCATGCTTGGAGAAGACGTGAAGGATGAATAAATGAGCCAACTCGGACGCCGTGAGTTTTCCGTGACAGGGAATGAAGAGTCCCATCTTGGAAAGGCGGTCGACAATAACAAGGATGCTGGTACAGCCTTCGGAGAGCGGTAATTGCTCGATGAAGTCCATAGAAATGGAATGCCAGGGCCGATCGGGGACCGGGAGTTGCCGAAGGAAGCCGTATGGCTTATGGTGGATGAATTTGCCACGTTTGCACGTAACACAAGCTCGGACATAGTCCTTGACAAAGGTTCGGAGTCCGGGCCATACATATTCTTGTTGCACCATGGCAAGAGTCTTGTTCTGTCCCCAATGACCAGCGAGTTTGTGATCATGTTTGTCGAGTAACACTCTAAGTCGGAGTTCGTCGGACTCCGGAACATAGATGCGTCCATCTTGATAGAGAAGGCCATCGCGAATAACCCACCGGGGGTTGGAGGTATCGTTAAGGTGTCGGGAAGCGACGGGATCCGCAGGGAGTGCAGCTCGGATATCTGCGTGGAGTTGATTAACGTCCATAACATGCGCCGCTCGGAGAACCGGCTCGTATAAAAACGTAGCTCGGAGTGACGCGTTAAGTTGATCTTGAGTGAAGACTGGACGAAAATTATGCGGATTCGCACTGGCGTAGCCACTATCCCCCTCTTTAGGGTAGACGTCCCATCGTCTAGTGAGAGCATCGGGCTTGCCACCGAGCCGTCCCGGCCGGAACCGAAGGACGAAATTGAAGGCAGAAAGAAGCTCGGACCACCGAGCTTGCCGACGAGTCAAGAGCTTGGTCGTAGCAAAATATTCCAAATTTTTGTGATCCGTGACCACGTCAATCGCGGGAACCGCACCCTCGAGGTACCGACGCCAGACGCGGAACGCTTCAAAGATAGCAAGCAGTTCCTTGTCGTGGGTGTCGTAGTTCAGCTCGGCGGCCGAGAGGGTCCGAGAGTGGAAAGCCATCGGACGAATTTCTCCGTCGGGCGAAACAATTGAGAGGATGGCCGCAATGGCGTAGTCGGAGGCGTCGGATTCCAGAATCAACTGGGCGCCTGGGATCCAATGGGTCAGAATCGGAGCCGAAGTAAAAGCAAGTTTAAGCGTATCAAACGCTTTTTGGCACTCTGGGGACCACACCCAACGTTCGGATTTCCGCGTAAGCCGCGTCAGCGGCACCACGATGTCCGAGTAATGGGCAATGAAGCGCCGATAGAAATTGGCAAAGCCAAGGAATGACTGGACGTCCTTGACCTTTCGGGGTTCCGGCCAGTCCCGAATAACCTTGACCTTGGAGTCATCCATAGAAAGTCCGTTGGGCGAGAGGATGTAGCCCAGGAATTCCACCGTTTCGACGCTGAATGCACATTTCTTGAGCGAGGCAAAAAGCCCGGCTTTCCGAAGGCGCCGAAGCACTTCGCGTACATGTTGTCGGTGTTCCGATGGATTTTCGGAGTAAATGAGGATGTCGTCCAGATATACAACGACATTGACGTCGAGGAGGTCCGAAAAAAGGTCATTCATGAATCGCTGGAAAGCAGCAGGAGCGTTGGTCAGGCCCTCAGGCATAACTAGCCACTCGAAAGAGCCGTAGCGAGTTCGGAACGTGGTTTTCCACTCATCGCCGTCGGCAATCCGAACGAGGTGATAGGCGTGCTTCAGGTCAATTTTGGTGAAGACCTTCGCACTCCGACCGGCGTCCAGAAGATCGGAAATGAGGGGAAGTGGATATCGGTCCTTCCGGGAGATGCGATTCAACGCCCGGAAATCCACGCAAAGCCGAAGTTCGCCCGATTTCTTCTTGACAAAGAGAATCGGAGCTCCGTGGGGCGACGAGGACTGTCGAATGAACCCATTGTTGAGGTTCTTGTCCAGAAATTCTCGAAGAGCCGCCAGCTCAAGCTGGGAGAGGGAATAAATGGGGCCGGGCGGTGGAGATTGCCCGTCCTCAAGTTCGATCTTGAGATCATATGGCCGATGGGGGGCTAACTTCTCTGACTCGGAAGCCGAGAAAACGTCAGCGAAGTCCTGATACTCCGTCGGAATGCCGGATAAGTCCGGTGCGGACGTGGTATCGGATGACTTTCCTAATACCTCAGAGAGGCCTAGGCGATAAAGTTGACTGCCTTTAGCGCGAAGTGCACTAGCAAAAGCAGCTGCTCCTATGAAGGAGATCGACGGGGGTTTAGCATCGACCGGAGGAGCGACAGATGGCTCCACAATGGGAGGAATGGTGTCGGCGGAATCCGACGGACGGAGTTCGGCCGGAGCCGAAGGAGGAATAGCAGAGCCAGGCGAGCGGAAAAAGATTTGGCCAGATGCCCAGTCAATCAACGGATTGTGTCGGGTCAGCCAATTGTATCCAAGCACAACAGAGCAAGCGGAATCCAGAGGTGTGACGTATAATTCAACCGGAGTCGAGTCACCAGAGGGGAAAGAAACGTCCATTAGGACTTTCTCGGAAATCATTGTTCCCGGAGATCCATCGAAGAGACGGAGACCGAGCGGAGGAATCGGAACACGAGTGAGATTATTGGTGGTACAGAGGACAGGGTCTATGAAACAATCGGACAAACCAGAGTCGACAAGAGCTCGGAAGTCCGACTGAATCTGCGGAGATCGTAAGATGGGGCATAAAGATTTCGGATCGGAAAGGGCAGAGGCATTAAGTCGTAAGAAGGATTCCGCGCGATCGAGACTATTTTCACGACCCTCGGGTCGCACGGAGTTCCGAGAGTCGCTACTCAGTTTCCCGACTGTGCAGCGGGAGCCAGAGCCGACGCGGCCGAATCGGTAGTGGCAGCGCGTCCAGCAGCGGGTTTCTTCTTAGGACATTCGTTGCTGCGATGTCCCTTACCTCCGCAAAGCAAGCAGAGGTTTTCGGCGAGCCGACGGGCTTTCTCGGCGGGAAGCAATTTGCCGTCCGAACCAAGGACCTTGGCGTACGGTTTTTCCGAAGTCGAAGGAGACGAAGTTTGAGCGGAGGATCCACCGGAGTTCCCTCCGTTCCCCCCGCTGCCCTTTTTCTTCTTCTTCTTGGAATCACCGGCTTGCGCCGTGGTAGAATCATTGGACGTGGACTTGTCGTTGCCCGAGGATTTTGCCGAAGATTGGGGATTCCGGGCCCGACGGAGCTCCTGCTCACGTTGCCATTCCCAATGGGAGGCATCGATGGATTGAGCCGAAACCTTCAAGACGTCGAGCGAACTCGGTTTACCGCCGGGGAGATCGTGCATCTTGATCTGAATGCGTTCAGGAAGCCCATCATAAAAGACCTTCCGGAGAGCGATGGAGTTCCAGCCCGTAAGCTGGGAAAGCTTATTGAAACGGACCAGATACTTCTGGATGTGTTGTTTCTCGCCCATCCGGAGAGCGACAATCTCGTTCTCGGCCTCCTGTCGGGGATCGTAGGTGCCGAAGTTGAGCTGAAGCTCGGAAACGAAAGCGTCGTAGTTGTCGAGCCAGGTCGGGACATTCTCGGGGTCCGGGTCGACAATGGAAGGTTCAAACCAACCAAGGGCGTCACCAGTCAGATAGGAGATCATGTAATTGACCTTCTGGTGATCCCGGACGAATGCCGAGGGGCGATCCTTGAAATTGAGGATGCCCTGGAAAAGGAAGGTGCGGAGCTTTTCGGGATCCTTCCCATCGAAGGTGTCGGGGTCCCGGACTCGGGCCCGAGACTTTTCCGAGGAGGGAGAATCTCGGTTTTTAAGCGCGTCTCCGATACCTTGCCCAATGACCTGGGACATTGCGCGCATGAAGTCTGAAGAGGACCATTCATTGGGAGGTCGCGGACTCCGAGGGGGGCCCGAACCTCCACCTCCACCTCCATTGCCGCCATCGCCACCACCTCCACCTCCAGCTCGCGGATTATCCACGGGTACCCCTTGATCATTAAGGAAGGGATTGTAGCTGGCAGATCGACCCCGGCGCTGGTTCGGTGAACGAGAACCACCACCAGATCCTTGTGAACCTGGAGTTTCTCCAGGAATCGGAACTTCCTCGGTGGCCGGTTCTTCATCGGGGACCGGCTCGTCGATATCGATCAGGCTACCTTGACGCATTCGGCGTCCGCCGGACTGCGAGATGGATTCATGAGGGGCCACACCTGACTGGGTGTGGGCCGTTTCGGTTGCGGTTTGGGTTGCGGTGGACATAACGCCAACAATGTGCGCTCCTTGACGGGTGCGGTATGCTGATTGTATGTCGTTACTAGCGGAATTCCGAAGAGCTGCGCTGTAGTTTTGGCGGTTGAGGAGCTGAGACCGGACTTGTTGATCACGAAGTCGGTTCTGCTCGGCAATCTCGGGAGGAGTGATGGTTGTGGTGAAGCGTGCAAGACGCTGAAGGGATCGTTCGTTTCGTAGTCTGATTTGTTCTTCAGCAGAGAGCGGAAGTGACATAAACGAGGAAAGGCGTAAGAAGAGTGAGTTTGAATATACTGTCAAGTACCGGTTCCCGATCGGGATCCGACGGAAGACCGAGATACGCCTGGGAGATGAAGTGCGTATAAGCAAGACGAAGGGGTCGAGATATAGAGGGAAAGTATCGGAGTCCGAACGGAATACCGAACCCGTATACTGGAAGGGAAGGGGCTTGGCTTCAGCTCGTGCGCTGCGCCCTTCTCTACGCCTGGTGCCCGATTTCGGAGAGAGACTCGGAGGAGGACGGAGTCCGAGAGGAAGAGTATAGGGCAGACTAAGTCGATATTCAAACTGAAGTCTAACTACCGACATGGCTTGTATTTATACGAGAGTAAAGTATTAGTGGGGATATAATGTAAGTACCGGAGCTTCGGAGTTCCGAGTGGATCCGTGATGGACTGAGTCGTTATGAGTCAAGTGAAGTCAAGCTGACTCGGATATCATCGGGTTTCCGGTGGCTCCGTGATGGAGAAGCATAAGGCGTAACCTAGGAGTCAGAGGGAATCATATGTAGTACGAACCAATAGGACAAGGGCGAATACAGAAAAGCAGTGTCGGATATAATCGGGATCGGAGATAGTCGGAGTCCGATGGCGTCCGAAGAGGATCTGAAGTCACGGCACGTGACAGATTCTAATAGTGACACCGTGGACTGGTTTGACACGTCCAACGGGTATGGTGCCCACGAGGAACGACAAACATGTGGAGAGATGACTGCGGGCCGGGCAGCTTGAGCTGAAGCCCAGCCAAGCCAAGCCCTACTTGATGGCTTGGGCTTGGGCTTGGGCTTGAGGAAAGGGAAGCCAAAGCCCACCCAAGCCAAGCCCAAGCTGGGGCTTCCAAGCCAAGCCAAGCCGTAACATCACTAATCCGGTCTGGGGTTTCGATTTTGGCGAACCTCAACAAACCTGACCGGACCCATGCCCAAAATCAGTGAGGTTTTGATACATTTTTGCAGTTCTTTCATGATATTCATTAGGTACAGTGCAGATATGGCATGCAAGTAAACACATTCTTAGCCTGTAAAGGTTCAATACCCCGGACTTCCCGGATCATCCCCCCGGACTTCTCTCCGTCAATTCGGCATTTAACAGAATGCATCGACGCGAAGTGTGTGATGCTCTGTAACATGACATCACACGTGACGGCCTGAACAGCCCAAACTCAAAACTTTTTTTTTTCAAAAACCCGATCGGACATTATTTTTGCAAACACAATAACTGTACAGTAGAGAATTATCCGGCAGCGTAGGGTCCGCTGACAGTTCCACTTTGAAGAAAATAATTAACTGTCAGTCAGAATGTCAGGCTGACTGCCAGAACCGACAGATAACAATTGACAATTACCCGTTTGAGAAATTACACATATACATGCTATTTGACGAGCTACCAGTCCCAGTCAACCGCCTGCGGTGCTGTGAGAGACTGGGGCTGTATGCTTCCACTCCCCTTAGTCCCCACCTCGTCATCTGCGACAGACAGCAAGCCCTGCAATCCGGGTGCCATCAACATCACATCCTCGTCAACCACAAATACACCGTCAGATCTGAACGTCTTCTTCTGGTTTTTCTTGCGCCCATGTTTCATGCATGATATCTTGGCCCTGAGAGCGTCGGATAAGTTTTCAAGCTCCTTCTCATCTTCTTCATCCATTTCGGCGATTGACTCGGCATCGGAATCGGATGCATCGGGATCTTTTTGTCGATTACAGCCTGGTCAAGCCGGCGGAATGCGACAGTTGGACAGCGTGGAGAGCGGCTTGGACCTTCCGTGCCCTGGATCAAACCGTCCTGAGTTTACTGTACTTGTTCATTCAAATCGTCAGTCACGCGTCACGCACCCCCCTGTCGATCACGAAATTTGGTCGGGGTCACGCATCACCCGAGCCTTTGTCGAACCTTCAAGTGGTCACATAGGCCCCCAAACCGCCTAAAAACTGCAAAAAAAGGCAAAATTTTCAGTTCAAATGTCGAATTTCTCGGAGTGTCACGCAGAATTTCGGCGGCTGCCGAAATGTCGAATAGGTAAAACGAGTCACGCGTCACACCCCCTGTCGATTTGAATGAAAAAGTACAGTACTAGTGCTCGTAATGTGGAAAAGTAGACTTACCGGAGCATGATATCTGTACCATTGACCGACCATTATCATATCCAATAGACCCTCCGGTTTTTGGTTGCCTCGCAGTGGGCGGTTGAGCCATGTGATGTTGGAATTGGTGCGCTCATCAGGCATCGAGTTGACTAATATTCCGAATATTCTGACTCCGAGCATCTGATGAACGTGAGTTATGAATACGGATCTGCAACAGACAATTCACCGCAATAACATTGGAGCAAGGAGAATTCCCGCGTTCCAAGTTCAACCACCACTCCATGATGTCATCTTTGAGGACAGGGGCGCGTGGAATGGCGGCTCCCCAGGCCAGAAAGCCTCGAGCTGCAGCCTCAAGGCATTAGTAATCTCGAGGTCCGGCTGGGTTTTTAAAATTGGATGACAACGACACTCGCTGCTGTGACTCGTGCGTGTGTTGCTGCAGAAGAGCCTTCAACATGTGTTTCAGAAAATCCTTGACACGAAGAAATGCATGCGGATAAGACATGTGCTCAGAAACACCGTTTGGATGAATGTCGGAGTGTTTGCGCAAAAATTGAGTGTTTGGATATCCTATATGTACTAGTGAGCAAGCAAAACTGGGCAACAATGTAGAACGAACGGGGATGGAGACAGAAAGCCACGAAATACACATCATTATGTTTGAAAAACTGGAAATACCGTGTATTGAAAATGGCGCGAACATGCCCCGGAAGTTTAGGGTTGATCCCAGTACTGCGCAATTTCATTCAATTCGGCACGGGTTGTGACCCGTGGCCCAAAATACCGATTCGGCACTTCGGCAAACCAACGAAGTTTGGCGTGACACCTCCAAAAATTCGGCATTCAAGACAAAAATTCTGCCTTTTTGCACCTCCGGGCCCTGATGTCACGCATTTTACATTCGGCACTGGGCGCCGTGACCCGTGACCGAGACCAAAATTCATCGCGGCACAGGGGATGCGTGACGCGTGACCGCCGAATTGAATGAAATTGCGCAGTATCTTTTTCCTTCGTCTGGAAGATGCTGTAAAGAGTGTGCGCAATGGCCAGCCAGAAAACAAAGGCATCTGAAGGATTGGCTGTCATCGCCTCCAGGGATCAGAGTGAGCGTGCCAACGGTGTGACCATTGTCTCGTAGCTCAACATATCCCTTAAAAATGTTGGCAGCTTGACTGACGTTCGGTTACCAAAGACTTCCTGAAGCAACCCGCTCTGAATACTGTAGAAGTTCGAGTTCAATTTGTTCAATTTGTTCAAAGTTCAAAGTTCAAGGGTAATTGTAAGTACACTAGTAGTATTAACATTATTCTATAAAATACGAATTATCCGGCAGTGTATGTGGGTCCAAGCGAACGATTCCAAAGAGCGTCGAGCAAGGCAAGGAAGGAGCGTACAAGAACGAACGTCTACGGGTACAGTTGGGGCAAGAAGGATCGTATGTACAAGATAACTAGTTCGGCGATCTAGCGAGTGGGTTTAGCCTTCAGCAGTTGTTGTGATTGAGGCAGCACGCGGGGCGGGGCGGGGTGGAGCAAGGAGAGTAGAGTAGAGTGCGAAGTCAGCGAGGGCGGGAGTGGGGGGGAGTCAGCGCACGTAGTCGCCCTGCATCGCCGCTCCCGCTGCAGACGCAGAGGCCGACAACGAGCGGCTCAGCGGGAATGGCGAGCCCAGGCGCGCACGCGTCCTTGCAGTGCGGCCGTTGCGGGAGGGGGAGGCGGCGATGGGGTACGTCCGGGCGGTGGGGGCGCGCGCGAGGCCTGCGGTGCGTTGCGGCGGAGATGAGGAGCCGTTCGGTGAGTCGGCGGCAGAGGACGGGGACGACGGGGGAGGCGTGAAGCTGCGAGCGGGGACGAAGTCTTCGGTGAGGAAGATGCCCGAGTCGTCTATTTCCTGCTCCTCGTCCTTTCCGACAACGAACTGCGTCGGCGCGAACCCATCGACCTCGGCCTCCCCGCTCAGCTCAGCTCGACGTCCAGCTCCCTCGCCCGCGCGCATATGAGCGGCGCGATGGGGACGCGGCGGCCTCTCCCTGTACGGCGTACTCGGGGACTGGCGGCATAGCTGGAGTAGTTGTTGGTGGAGTGATACGAATACGTGCTGGGCAGCGCCTCGCAGCTCCGATGCACCACCCTTACCGCACCCTTCGCGAACGGGTCCGTGTCCTCGTATACGCCCTCCCCATTGAGCGCGGGGTCAGTGGTGGGGGCAGGGATGAACGAGTACGGGCGGTCGGAGCTGGAATAGCGGGACGAGTGCGAGAGGGAGCTGGTGGCGGAGCAGGAGGAGGCGGTGGGCGAGGGCGGGGCGTGCGAGGCGTCGGACGAGCCGGGGGCTATCGGACGAGTCGGGGTCGGAGTCGGGCAAGGGCGGCGGGGAGCCGGGGGCGGAGGTAGAGGCTCGCTCGTATTGCGCCGCGAGGGGGCCACCGAATCGGTACTTTGTCCCAGTTGCCGCAAAATTGAATGGTGGACGGGTTCGACCCCCCACCGATGGATATACGGATGGTGTCGAAAAGTTCTTTTTTTTCAGTCGAGAGTATGTGCTCACAAATAAAATCCAGAAGAAACTCCATACGTCTAATGGGTCAAGAGCAGGTATAGAATGCACCGGTCGTGTACGGTACACCCACCAAAGCATGTGGACCCGCTTCACGGAAATTCAATGGTGGACGGTGTTCGACTCCCCGCCGGTGCGTTGTCTGTCTCCTTTGGTTTTTGGGTTGAGAGTCATTCTTGCGCACCTACATCTTTTTACATGGTCAAGAATATACGTATATGCGGAACGCGCCGGTCGTGTACGGTACACCCACCAGATCAATTGCTGTCGACTCGATTCGCATATAACTTGAGTGGTGGACGGGTGTAGCTGGATCATCTTTGTTTCTTTTTTTTTTGGCTAATATTACCCATTCCTTACGCCTCGTCATACAGGGTCAAGAATACATGCAACAAGCGCCGGTTGTGTACGGTACACCCACCGAATCAGTGGACGTCCGCAGAATCGAACGGTTGACGGGGTTCGACTCCCCACCAGTGCATATACGGATGGCGCCGACAAGTTTTTTTTTCAGTTCAGAGTACTCGCAAATAAAATCCAGAAGAAACTCCATTCTAACGGGTCGAGAGTGGGTGTAGAGTTCGAACGCACCGGCCGTGTACGGTACACCCATACTTTGCCACAATTGCCGCAAAATTAAACAGTGGACGGGGTTCGACTCCCCGCCGGTGCATTATCTCCATCAGTGTTTTTTGGTTGAGCCTCATTCGTGCGTCGCACCTACACCCCGTTGTACAGGGTCAAGAATATACGTATACGCGGAACGTGCCGGCCGTGTACGGTACACCCACCAGATCAATTACTCGATTCGCATACAACTTGAGTGGTGGATGGGGTTCGACTCCCAACCGGTGCATGTAACTGGAGCCTTTGTTTTTGGTTGATATTACCGTATTCCTTACGCCTCGTCATACAGGATCAAGAATGCATGCAGAACGCGCCAGTCGTGTACGGTACACCCATCGCATCAATGCAATTGTTGCAATTTGGTTTATGATGAATGGGGTTCGACTCCCCACCGGTGCATACATGGTGTTGAAAAGTTTTTTTTTTCAGTTGAGAGTACTCACAAATAAAATCCAGAAGAAACTTCATACGTCTAACGGGTCGAGAGTAAGTAAGTATAGAACGCACCGGTCGTGTCCGGTGCACCCACCAAATGTGTACCCAACCCACGGGGTTCGACTCCCCACCGGTGCATTATCTGCATTCTTGGTTTTTTGGTTGAGACTCATTCTTGCGCACCCACGCCTCGTTGTACAGGGCCAAGAATATACGTATACGCGGAACGCGCCGGTCGTGTACGGTACACCCACCAGATCAACTACTCGATTCGTATTAATGCGCCTTGAGTGGTGGACGTGGTAAATCGACTCCCAACCGGTGCATGTAGCTGGAGCATTTGTTTTTTTGGCTGATACTACCGTATACATTACACCTCGTCATGCAGGGTCAAGGATACATGCAGCAAGCGCCGGTTGTGTACGGTACACCCACCGAATCAGTACGTTGGTTTTATCTAGGGTTGAACGGTGGACGGGGTTCGACTCCCCGCCAGTGCATTGCCCATTGAACGAAGATTTTTCTCATTTGTTTTTTTATTTTGTTTTTTGTTCTGTCCTCGTTCATTGATTGGGATTTCGAGGGCGGCGCGGAAGAGTTGGGATGCAAGGGTGGGCCAGGCAGGGCTCGCTTCGGAACAACATCGAAGAGCATCAAGTTCAAGTTCAATTTGTTCAAAGTTCAGCGTGGAGCTGCGCGCGGGGGACGAAATCTTCGTCAAGGAAGGTGACCGAGTCATCGATTTCCTGTTCTTCCTGCTCCTCCTCCTCTCCACCGGACTGCGTCGACACGCACTCGACCTCGTCGACCTCGGCCTCCCCGCTCAGCTCTCTCAGCTCGACGTCCAGCTCCCTCGCGCACGCGCGTATGAGCGGCGCGATGGGGACGCGGCGGACTCTCCCCGTGCGGCGTATCCGGGGGCTAGCGGCGTAGCTGGAGTAGTTGTTGGAGTGATACGAATACGTGCTCGGCAGCGCCTCGCAGCTCCGATGCACCACCCTTACCGCGCCCTTCGCAAACGGGTCCGCGTCCTCGTATACGCCCACAGTGTTGTGCTCCGCCACGGTGGAGGCCGGGATGAACAAGTACAGGCAGTCGGAGCTGGAGTACCGGGAGGAGTGCGAGAGTGAGCTGGTGGCGGAGAAAGAGGAGGCGGCAGGCGAGGGCGGGGCGTGTGAGGCGTCGGACGAGCAGGGGCACTCGGACGAGTCGGGCGAGGGCGGCGGGGAGTCGGGGGCACAGGTGAATGCGAGCGGTGCCGAGGTAGATGCCGATGCACGTTGTTCGTATTGCACGGGGAGGGTGCAGGTTCTGCACGGACTTTTTGCGCTGCAGGGCCGGGTGACTCGTCGATGTGCGGAGGCAGCTATCTCTCACAGTGCCGTATCACGGCGTCCTACGTACTCGTATTCGCGGCATCCCGCGATGACCTTGGCAATCAAGGCCGTAGATCGAATGAGAGAGAGAGAGCCATCAGTATAATCGCGAACGTGCCTCTTTCCGGACTGTTTGACGCCAAGTCTTACATATCATCATGTCCCTCGTCCAAAATGAAAACGGCATTGAATCGTGAGAAATCGACTCCAAGCTGCTGCGCGGATCCGTCGAGCCCGAAATCGCTAACCCAGTCCAAATTCCTTATACGATTTCACAGACATACATACTGTTGAATTTCATTCAATTCGGCACGGGTTGTGACCCGTGACCCAAAATACCGATTCGGCACTTCGGCAACCAACGAATTTTGGCGTGACACCTCCAAAAATTCGACATTCACGACGAGAAATTACGAAAATTCTGCCTTTTTTGCACCTCCAAGGGAGATTTGGCCCCAGTGTCACGCATTTTACATTCGGCACTGGGCGCCGTGACCCGTGACCGAGACCAAAATTCATCGCGGCACAGGGGGTGCGTGACGCGTGACCGCCGAATTGAATGAAATTCCACAGTATTGTCCCTGCAATTGAACTGGTTGGATGATCCGATGCAGGTTGCTGGGTCCAGAAAGAGAAAATCGCGATCTTGAGAAGCTAGCCTTCCTGGCCAATCTATCCTGGTAGCTTTGCCATTTCATGAACGGGTGTCTAGGCCTTAATTTTATGATTCTTGTGTGTAGGTACAGGATTTGTGTTTCCATGGTTTGGACTTGGTACACGAGCTTTGTCCAAGAGCGATTAGGATTGTAAAATTAGAGAGTTTGCGTACAACCATTTGGGCCATTGTATGGCTTTCAATTCTGGCAGGATCTGGAGGCTTCACCCAGGACTTTGTTGGGGCCTCTGGAGAGCTCGTCTGGCGACATTTTTGCACCTCAAGGTTACAGAAAATGACTGCCAGTCAGCCGAAAATTGCTATTTTTGGTAGCCATACGCCACGGTGTGGCTGTTGCGCAACCTGGCTATTGTCTACGGTGTCTTTCGTTGCATTGGCTTGAACGCACTGTAACATATCTGTATACTTGCGGCTTAGGCTAGAGTTAACTTGTGTTGTGAGGTCTCCGACCGTGCTGCGCACCGCTCATCGCCTCATGGCCCCTGCGAACCATCTGCATGATTGACGGGACGAGCTCGGACGTACGCGACGGATCTTCCTAAATGGGTTTCTACATTACCGGAAGCAGCTTCCGAGCGAGACCAACGCTCTCCCCACATCCGCATGGTCTCCCCATACCGCACGGATTGTGTTCGTCACTACTCGGCATCCAGCAATAGGATACAAACCGGTCCCCTCCCGAGGCAGGTGGACGACCTCCCCTCCTTTCCGTTCCCGGACGATCCCTCGCGCCGGACGGACCTACCGCGTGCCTGACACCGACCCATCGGACGAGGCAGAGGATATCCCAACACAGCCCGTCCCCCACTTCACACGACGCATCGACTAGCCGAGGGGAGACCATCTGTCTCTCCCCCTTCCTGAGCACTCAAGCACCCGCCGACGCAACTACCAGGCCGTGCCTGGAGCTCCAGACGTATTCCGAGGTCGTTTGGCCTCACTGTGCCCCGCGCGCACCCAGAGACGATCGGTCTCCTCAGCAGAGGCGCCTGTTCTCCTGCTATATATGCACCCCAAAATGCCTCATGACGTCCCCTGCCCCCTGGAAACACCTGCGACCCGCATGGCACCTCTGGAAACGTGGGAAGTCGTTGAGGAGGTATAAAAGGGAGCACATTTAGTAGGAGTAGTCAGTACCTTCCGGCCTGCAGAAGTAGCTTTCGGGTGTTTTTCCCCACTTTCTGTACCATTCTCAGCTCAATCTAAAGGGGTACTCCCAGCCTTCCCCGACCTCGTACCTCTCGTGCACCCTCCTCCTCGCCCACTGCCGGAGGCAGGCCACACATCTTACATTTGCTCGTTCTTCGGCGTCTCACCTCTCACACCTCCATCAGCAGGGTCCCTCCTCACCGGACCTGGTGTCACAATCCCAGGCTTCCTCGATTAGGATCACCGTTCTCGCGAGCTTCGCTCCGTAGAAAACAGGCCCGGAGAGAAGCCATCACATACAAATCGCCGTCCGTAGCCAACGAGACCGACCATCTCGCCGATTGACTGAACGACATCGGTGTCATCGTCTGTGCGACACTCATTGCATCTCCAGCGCTGGTTCTAAGGGGAAGAGCGCACAAAGGAAAAGCAGACAGGGCAACACATTTAGGGTTCCAGTACTCTTGTACGGGGAACCAGGTCTAGGGATTTACATCTTCTCTACCGTTTTCACTGACAGCAGGTCCGCCACACACGTCCACACCTAGGAGACGAACGGTCTCCACGAATAACTGTTCTCACACACACACACACCCACACACACACACGGCTCATACAAGGCCGATTCACGCACCGACCTTCCGCTCTATCATTTGACTGTACCTTCCCCTCTAGAGGACGAACATAGTCGAATTCGAATCATATATCTTTCGATACCGACACCCGCGGTCCTTATCACAGCGTTGAGATGCAAGTTGAGCCGGACCATTACGCCGATGTCTGTGACCTCGAAAATGATGCTCTGTGTGATCTTATTGTTGTCCGTATTACAGTCTCCTCTGGGTTTTCTGGGTCCATTCTTTCTAGTCCTTTGCCTTGGTTGCTGTTGCAGGCAGTGCCATGAAGATGAGCCTACACAAGTACTGTATATTTGAAGCAGCGATGATGAGCGTGGTAAGAGAACAAAGAAAATGATGGTGGGTAATTTCGGAGAGCAGGATGTGGAGATGATAATCATGGAGAGAGATGAAGAAAATTGCGGTACTCGCTGGTTGGTGTAACCCGATTGATCGATTGTCAGCTTCCACTGTCGCTGCTCTAATCCAAATTCTAACAACTTGTTTAACATACTAGCCTTCATAACTCATTCGAATGAGCCGTGAGTGGAAGGAAGTCCCAGGAAAACAACTATCAATCACACTGACAGATGATCTTCCGTGTTTCCATTGGGTCTTGAAGCAGAGCCAATTTCGAGTTATATATAAAAATAATATAAAAACTTCCCCGCCTCCCCAGTGATAGGATCTCTGTCTTCTGTCTTCCTCTCACCCCTCATCGAATTGCACTGTGTCAATGGATGACATCGACAAATCCATCCTATTTGGTTCCAACGGTGACTGGGACAGTGTCCTCCGCGAGATAGCGGGAGCTTGCGTATGTCACGTAACGTTGAAGTGCGAGGCTGTAACTAACCCTTGCCCCAGACGCAAAGTTTCTTCTATGGTCGGTGGTTTCTCTCAGGATGGCGCAGCACTCTAACCAGGGTCCGCGGTAGCGATATCTGTCATCGTATTCATTATTGCCATCTGCAACCTCTATCGTCGTAGAACGGGGGGAAAGAAGGTGCTGCTCACTTTCAGCTGGACAATGGCCACACTGGGGACGACCCAGTTCATTCTGAGTATTCTCACAATGGTCGAAACACTCCGAGTGGTTCAGCAGCTCGTAAAACAAGCCATCGATTTGACACCCAATCCACCACCACCGGAGACCTACGATTTCTTGTATACTGCTCGGGCTGTGGTTTTTTCTACAAACAAGTCGGTCCATCATTTCATCGGCTCCGTTGTCGTGCTAGATTAATATCATCACAGTCTAACCGTTGATCTCCTCTTCGTTGAGTTCGAGAGGACTCGTTAAATGGCTGAATTATGCCGAGGCCAGCTGTACCGCTGTTATGTGATATGGGGACGCCAAAAGAAGGTGTTAATTCTGCCGGGGGGACTGATCATATCGACCGTTGGTGAATCACCGACTGCTCCGCTTTATACTACCGCAGTAATGGCCTGGTTTTCTAGTCTTGGCAGTCATCGGTGGAGCGAATATAGACCTGTTAGGAAGCACCAGTGCTGTGGCGCGGACACCATTTATCCTGGCCGCCGCTACAAATGTGGTATTGGTTGCACTCACGGGCAAGTGATGTCTCGCTGGTAACTCTATCTCCACAAGCTGAAGACCCACCAGCCGGCCGCATATGGATGAAGCGACGTGAAGCAGTTTATATCGGCGTCGACCCATTGAAAAATCGATACAACACGGCCATTGCGATAATTCTCTCTGCAACGGCGCCAGATGATTGTTTTAGCTGATATCCTTCCACAGCGTCGAATCCGGAGCACTATACTGCACTTTTTTAATCTTACTTTCCATTACTCGACAAAGTCGGATGACATAGATAGTGCTAGGTGGCGCTTTAGCACACCTTATGGTCAGTGGGGAGATGATCGGCGACCCGATGTGATTCACTCTCACTTGTGCAGAATATCATCCCCGCGCTCATTATTGTTCGCGTGGGCCTCGGCGACAATATTCAAGACAAAATTGAATCACAGCCCAGCCGGACAACTCCCAGTCGTGGAGGGGAACGACAGAAACCAAGTTTTGGAGTTCTGGATCTGAAACCGCGTGCGGGGAAGTGCATTGAAACAGTTTGATCACTGAATTCGGGGCGGAGTCCTATTATTCAAGTACCTCATGAACACTATATCAATTTGAACATCCTATAATATTGATGTCCAGACCAAATATTTTCATCACGATACCGCGTATCGGGTACTGCTAAGCGAAGCAGCGCGATCCCGTGATGCGTTTATCGCGACGCGATTCGTCCTTCCACGACCAGTCCACAACGGCTCAAAATCCAAGTTTTTCGTACAAACTACCGAGGTACGAGGTTCTTCACGTTTGTAGTGTCTGTCTACAAGAGACTAACTCCCCGCCGGTGCATGCGAAGTCCAAGGTCAACATTTTCTTTGTTTTTGGGTTGGAAATCCCCAGCTCCAACGCCCCGTTGACGCCCCGAGTTCTTTAAGGCTCATCCGATACAAGCTCAAGGATCGATGGGCACCGTGAATCTGAGGGATCTCTTTTCTTGTTTTGCTTTGGTTTCATGTTCCCCCTCAATGAATACAAGGTCAAAAATAAGTGTAGAACGCGACGGTTGTGTATGGAACACTCACCGAATCAGTGTCAACGCCTTCCCCTCGAATCTAACGGTGAGCGGGGTTCAATTCCCCGCCGGTGCATCAAGAAAATCTTTTTGTCCGCAATTTCTTTGCAGGAAATATGTGAAATCCAAGGAGGAGAGAGGGAATGCGCAGGTGACAGGGAAATCCCACTGAATGAGCAACTTTCCTTTCGGAACAATCACACACCATGCACCCACTCCAAAATCTTTCGTGCATATCTAGCAGGTCGAGAGTAGGTATAGAACGCACCGGTTGTGTACGGTACACCCACCGAATCAGTAATGCGCAATTTGCTGAATCGAACGGTGGACGGGGCGACTCCCCACCGGTGCATGTAAGCTGTTGAGAGGTTTTTTTTTTTTCAGTTGAGAGTACTCATAAATAAATTCCAGCAGAAACTCCATACGTCTAACGGGTCGAGAGTAGGTATATATAGAACGCAGCGGTCGTGTACGGAACACCTACCATAGCATGTGGGTGTTTCTCGAAGATTCAGTGGTGGACGGGGTTCGACTCCCCGCCGGTGCATGCAGCTGGATCAACATCTTTTTCTTGGTTTTTTGGTTGGAATTTCTCGGGCACTGAATCACTTACCCCGCGTCATGCAGGGTCAAGAATAAGCATAGAACGCACCGGTCGTGTACGGTACACCCACCAGATCAATTGCAATTGCCTCATACCACTTGAGTGGTGGACGGGGTTCGACTCCCAACCGGTGCATGTCGCTGGATTAACGTGTTTTTGGTCGATATTACCGTATCCCTTACGCCTCGTCATACAGGGTCAAGAATACATGCAGAACGCGCCGGTTGTGTACGGTACACCCACCGAATCAGTGATTGAGTTTCCCCAATGAACGGTGGACGGGGTTCGACTCCCCGCCGGTGCATTCCAGGTTTGAATTTGATTTTTGATTTTTTGGTTTTTTGGTTTTGTCCTCGTTCGTTGGGATTTCGAGGGCGGCGCGGAAGACACGGCTCGAGCAGACGAACAGCATCAAGGTCAGGCTCAAGTTCAATTTGTTCAAAGTTCAAAGTTCAAGGGTAATTGTAAGTACACTAGTAGTATTAACATTATTCTATAAAATACGAATTATCCGGCAGTGTATGTGGGTACAAGCGAGTGGGTACAAGCGAACGATTCCAAAGAGCGTCGGGCAAGGCAAGGCAAGGAAGGAGCGTACAAGAACCAACGTCTACGGGTACAGTTGGGTTGGGGCAAGAAGGATCGTATGTACAAGATAATTAGTGCGGCGATCTAGCGAGTGGGGTTAGCGTTCAACAGGTGCGATTTAGCATGCGGTGCGGGGCGGGGCGGAGCAAGGGAAGTAGAGTAGAGTGCGAATTCAGCGAGGGCGGGAGTGGGAGGAGGAGTCAGCGCACGTAGTCCCCGTGCATCGCCGCTCCCGCCGCAGACGCAGACGCAGACGCCGACAACGAGCGGCTCAAAGGGAACGGCGAGCCCGGGCGCTCGCGCGCTCTTGCAGTGCGGCCGTGGCGGGACGAGGAGGCGGCGATGGGGGTACGTCCGGGCGGTGGGGGCGCGCGCGAGGCCTGCGGTGCGTGGCGGCGAAGATGAGTAGGCGGCAGAGGACGGGGACGACGGGGGAGGCGTGGAGCTGCGCGCGGGGACGAACTCTTCGTCGAGGAAGATGCCCGAGTCGTCTATTTCCTGCTCTTCCTGCTCGTTCTCTCCACAGAGCTGCGTCGGCGCGAACTCGACCTCCCCGCTCAGCTCTCTCAGCTCGACGTCCAGCTCCCTCGCCCGCGCGCGTATGAGCGGCGCGATGGGGACGCGCCGGCCTCTCCCCGTGCGGCGTACTCGGGGGCCAGCGGTGTAGCCGGAGTAGTTGTTGGCGGAGTGGTACGAATACGTGCTCGGCAGCGCCTCGCAGCTCCGATGCACCACCCTTACCGCGCCCTTGGCGAACGGGTCCGCGTCCTCGTATACGCCCGTCCCATTGATCGCGGGGTCAGGGATGAACGAGTACGGGCGGTCGGCGCTGGAGTAGCGGGAGGAGTGCGCGAGGGAGCTGGTCGCGGAGAAGGAGGAGGCGGTGGGCGAGGGCGGGGCGTGCGAGGCGTCGGACGAGCAGGGGCACTCGGACGAGTCGGGCGAGGGCGGCGGGGAGCCGGGGGCGCAGGTGAATGCGAGCGGGGCGGAGGTAGAGGCGCGCTCGTATTGCGCCGCGAGGGGGAGGTACGGCCTGAACAGCGCCGAGTCGACGCTGGGCGCGGCCTTGGACGAAGTGGAGGTGGAAATTGGCAGGGAGAGCCGCCGCCGCCGCACGATGAGCGCCGCCGCGCGCTTCTTGAGCTTGCTGAGCATCAGGCGCACGCGGGAGGAGCTGGCAGCGGCGTGCAGGTTCTGCACGGACTTTTTGCGGTGCAGGGCCGGATGGCTGGTCGATGTGCGGAGGGAGAGCGCGAGCGGCGGGGCGGGGGGCGTCGGAGTCGAGGGCGGCGGAGACGAGGGCGCGGAACTCGGCGAGGCTGAAGGGCGGGAGGCGGGGGGGTGACGTCGACGACGACTTGCACGACGAGGGGGAGTGCATGTTGAAGGAAAAGACGAAGAAGGCAAGTGAGCACGGGGTTATATGAACGTCCATTCATTTGCCCGTCAACGTGCAACCCAAGAAGGAACAAAGGCGCGACGACGCGTTGCTTGCGAGTGTTTCATGGCCACCTCAGGGAGCACCGCCAGAGTGACGTAAAGGTCCCTTAAGGTGGGTTCTTTTGTAGTACGCAAACCCACCTTAAGGGACCACATCCGCGCGGTGGACGCTGGTCAAAAATTAGTCAACCATGTGTCATGTTTCCATTTGGGAAACATGCGGCGCCGGGCCGGCCACCCACCCGAGGAGTAACAAGAAGGGTGGGACTGGGACTCGTCCAATCCCATTCTGATGGCAATGAGTCCCATTTTGTCAGCTTGTCAGTGAGACTCGAGAGATCACAGTGGGACTCGGAAGAAGTGGAACACGCAGCCGATGCACAGCCGAATGATCATATGATTGACGGTTTGATTGATCTATCGGCAGCCACAAAATGTACAGGCTGAAATCAATGTAGCCCTGGTCTGGCATTCGGAGCGCCTCGTGTATCGTTTTCGGCCCTCGTGGCTACAATGGATACATGAGTTGTACACGAGTTTGGTTTATCTTTTGAACCCAGGTTCCTGATTGATCTATCGGCAGTAAATAAGTTGAAGTTCATCAGCTGGCCACAGAATGTACAGGTTAAGCTCAATTTGGACCGGGTCTGGCGCTTGGAGCGCCTCATGTATTGTTTTCGGCCGGGTCATGGCTACACGAGTTGAACATGAGTTAGGTTTATCTTTTGGGACCTGGAATGGTATAAAAACAGCTGGCAACGCGGCACATTTCTACATCGTCTTTCCCTCCTCCCATTCTCTCCGCCTTTTTCAACAGAAAATGGCATCCAATACTGCCGGTAGGTTTCAGAGTCGTTGCATTACCAATTTCTGACCCTCTACTTGAGATTTTGCATTGTTCGATGCCGCCGCTGACTTCAGGACCGGCCAAGTCATGGAATACCGACGAGTTATATGTTCCAGATTGCTTGAATCAATGCCACTCTAATTCCGACGTTACAGATGTTTCCGCCGTTGTTGGGTGACTCCATGCATGTCCCCTTCTTCTCTGTCGAGGATGCGCCAGGCTGGATGACGGCGCGTGCGGCAGCTGCGTGCGTATCGAGAGCAGGTGTGTCAATTTGTGTTTCGATACAAGTCCATTTGGCTCATTTACCGGCCTCTTCCAGATTGTTGGCGAAGCCTATGTCAACCATCCTTTCTTTCAAGTGGATCGCGCAGACGACTGGGTGGCTCCGGCGCCCTTCAATACATGGATGCGGCTCATGCGGGAGGTGGAGGAGGAGCGAGGGCGGCGCAAAGCCAACCGCTTCGATGCTGGCTCAATCCGTAGTTACACCCCTGGCTCGTCCGTCGCTGCCAGCCCTCCCCGCTCTCGCACTATGTCGCTGGCGGGCTGTTCTGACCGCCTGTCGCGCTCACCACGCTCACGGTCGAGCTCGGTGCATCCGAACTCTCGCCGTAGCTATAGCGCTTGCTCTGGTTTCTCATCTCGCGCCGCTTCCCCATCTGCTGTCCTACCTCATCCAAACTCTCGCCACAGTTACAGCGCTGGATCTGGTTTCTCATCTCGCGCTGCTTCCCCATCTGCTACCCTTGATATTGACCTCGATATCCTATCAATGATCCAACCACTGCACGTCAAATTGCCTTCTGCTCCCCCTGAAACCACGGCCATTCCACCAGAGACCATTACTTCGATAAGCTGTGAGTGAAGTTCTGAATTGATTTGTGTACACTAGATTGATGTTGTATTTTCCAGCCCGGCGCAGAGGCAAGGGCAAGTGCAAGGCAAGCCGGTGGAGGAAGACCCAGATCCTCGCATTAAAGTCACTCGTGAGCTCTACGTCGACCGCATCATCCCAGTCACCACCGCACCGAGAACCTGGACTGTCCCACGCGACGAGGCAGCTTATATCCTCCCAAGGACCCTACCTCTCCCAACCACTACGAATGGCTGCCGGAGTACGCATTCCAAGCGATCCTGATTCCCCGAAATGGCCATAATCACCCGGCGAATCCGCACATTAAGCCGAGTGCAGAGGATGAGCGTCTCCTTGGAGCA
Organism: Mycena olivaceomarginata; assembly: GCA_029378375.1. Taxonomy (NCBI): domain Eukaryota; kingdom Fungi; phylum Basidiomycota; class Agaricomycetes; order Agaricales; family Mycenaceae; genus Mycena; species Mycena olivaceomarginata. Next base: position 1,740 of record JARKIC010002690.1, on the reverse strand, counting down.
GCAATGGATGCACTTGGGACCGAAAATCTCACAGTTCAAACCTTGTTGAACGGTAAGTGTTTTTCTTTCAACACTTGAGACCGGGGCTGAGTCCGAGTTCAGCACAATCAACACAAGCCATGTATGACGGACAACGAGTGAGCGCGGTCAGCCCGGCATTTGCCGATGTACGCAAGGTTCGCGATCGCATTGCCGCCCACAGGAAGGTGGAGTTTCCGGCGGGTACGGGCTTCTCGGGTAAGTCCAGGGCTCTCTTACTTCAGTCAAGCTCAAACATTCAAGCAAGGTGTTCAGCACTACATGCAAACCAAAGACTGTGCTCTACCCGTCAGCGAGCGATATATCCACGCGGCAATGTCCAAGGGGGATTTCAAGCTGGTGGTGACTCTGCACCCGCAGCTCGCAAAGTTCATACACGGTGTCCTTGCCCTTGCTATCGATTACACATTCAAGCGGATCGAAGGTGATATGGATGAGTGGGAGGTGGTCGGATTTTCGGAGCGATTCAAATGCCGTGCGTACCATTATTATCCAGAGCCTCTTCCCTTCTCAACGTGCACCAGGAATACCTTTGCAAGTTTCTATTGTGATCGCAAGACAAAACCCGCTTTTGAGCAGCTCTTTATCGAGTTGTTTGATGCCGTCTATCGCGTCACCGGGGACAAATTCCTAGTGCAGGTGCAAGGATTCGGCGAGTTCCTTGCCCAATACAACTGAGATTGACGCTGAAAGGCAGAATCGTCGCGACTGGGTTTCTCGCCGAGGCGAGATTGATGCCAAGCTGCGAGAGCTTCGGAATGGGCCACTCAAAGGTGTTCAGATACAGGGACGCCCTGCGCCGATTGTTTCCAACTCAGGTGGGTTGTGGTTAATTCGATTTCAGCTCCATAACTAATGCTTGGCCAGACACACCCATCCCCGCTTCGACTGACAACTCCAATGACACCACCATCTTGGACACGTCAAGCAACTCTCGTTCGGACGAGCCCACGTCCAACATGACCTTGTACTTGACCGACACAGACACACAGATGGATTTGCATCCTGGTTTCGAGTTAGATCCCGAACTTGAACCCAACTACGAAGGTGAGTGAAAATTAACCTGGTCTCTTTTTACTCTCCGCTCACCTGTTTCCCTAGTGTTCAACGACAACACACTGCAGACGGATGACACCGACCCTGGTTTCGGATTCAATTTTGGTCTTGGATCTACCACTCTCGCTTATTCGGACACCGACATTCTGCAAATAATAGCAGCCCCGGTCACTTTGCCTTCTGCGTCGGTGCCAGGTCTAGCTGTGCTCACGCCGGCCACCACCACTCCAGCAGTTCGCAGGCGTCGGCGGCAATCTGTTGACGAGAATGACATTGTTGAGGGCATTCGGCAGCGCACACGATCCAAGCGGCGCGGGGTGAGACATAAAAATAGACAAACGGAACATATGTATTGCTCACCAAAGTACATGAAAATTTATCCTAGCAACCCCTCACTTCCGCCGTATCTCTCCCAAAATGAAGCCGTCCAACTTCTTTGTCCCCTTCCCTTGATTTCCCGAGCATCACAGCGACGCCGCACTTGACCGATAGAATCGCAAAAAGCCGTTGTCCGTGCTTCAAATCCGATAGGCGCCGGCGTAAGGGCACGGGGGCACGGGAACTCAGGCAGAAATGTGTGGAGGGCGTCGGCCAAGGGTCGGCACAGCAGTGATGGACAATCACCCAAACATGATGCACGCCAAT